>JAMLFT010007364.1:0-14856 GCA_026544285.1 Pachyrhizus erosus
CTAGAAACACTGGGAGGTAAGGAGAGAGTGGAGTTTAAGAGAATCGGCTGAGAGGGTGTATCTGTTGGAGTGTTCATATTGGTTGGCTGGCTCTTACTCGTCTTTGGCATATAGTTCATACCAGCATATCCCCCTTTTGAAAATGGTTTAGGCTCTAATACCACTTTGATTAGAAATCTCTCTATAAGGAAACAAGTTGGATACAAAAACTTGGAAGGCATAAACCTGATCGAAGACCAATTACTAGAACTTTAAAGAAAGGTAAAGTTATATCTAATGGGGGGAAAAGTACGTGAACATTCACAATGTTATCCAACACCTGAGGACAGAAAGAAAAAGGAGCAAAAAATATAGGTATTATAAACATATGATGTAATAACATATAAGAAATAAAAAAATATAAATGTTAATAGAGTGTTTAAAATATAAAATATTAATGTATCATTATTCCATTTATTGAAAAAAGCAACTAGGGAAGGATTTTCACTAAGTTATTACATGCAACTAAAAGAAGGCCAATTTATCTACACAAGAGTTGCCTTTTTATATAAATGTGAGAGTATCTAAAATTAATCTTATTAACTAAATCTACACAATTTAACCATCTATTTCTAAGCCTTCAAAGAACCAGATTGGGCGAATTAAAGAATTGGATGACAAGGAGTCAGTTACACTCAAGCCAATGATTAGACCATCCTTTTTCAATGGCTAATTCTAAGAATGAATAATGTTTTTGGCCTTGTCTAATCTGATAGCAATATATCGAATCTAGCCTTATTTCTGCAATACCATATTGTGGAAATAATATAAACTACAGCATCCATGGAAACTTGCTCAGAGTGCAGGCAACAAAAAGATAAAATAAGTTTGAGGCAGAAAATGAGCATTGCCTGATACCAACAAACCAATGCCACAACTGCCTAGCAAAAACACAAATAAAAATAGATGCCTTGAAGATTTTGCATCTTCATTACAAAGGATGTAGACAATAGTACATCTATTATTCTTAAGATTGTCATCTATTCGAATGTGCTCATAAATTAATCTCCATACTGTGAAAGCCTTTGATGGAGGAATGATACTGCACCAAATAAGTTTTTCCCAAGATTTTTTATGACCTACAGGAATTTTTAAGTTATATGTTTGTTTAAGGGTTAGAATTCCTAAATCAGAGGAACTCCAAAGCAGTTGATGTTACGCATCATAAGATGGAACATAAATTTGGTTTAGCTCCATGAGCAGATTCAAATATGTCTTAAACAAAAAATTAGGAATATTCCAAGTTTGGTTCTGAATAAAATCCTGAACCTTAAAAGCCGATGATGAAGATTGATGGTAATATCGAGAAGCTCAACCAATGGCTTTGAGAGCCATCTATTTGTCTGAAAATGAATTTTATAACCATTTCCAACTAGCCAAACTGCTTGATCAAGGACAGTTTGCATGAAGCTTGTTAATTCGGTCATTTATTAGACGTCAGAGACACTCCATGCAAAGATCAAATAAGTATGGAAATAAGCAATCCCATTGCCAAATACCCCACTTAAGTTTAAAAGATTCTAATTTTTTGCCATTAATAATCACCTAAATTGAAGAAGATGATATGCAGTGGTAAACAATAATAATTAATTTTTATTTTTTAAATAAATTATCTCTCCTCACTTAATATCCTATATTCGTCACCGAATGTCATAGGTGAATAATGATGAATTTCCAATGGATTATGTCAAACACCTTTTCTAAATCCACTTTTATAGCCATGGTTCCCTGCTTAAGCTTATTGGTGCGCATGAAATGACAAGCCTCCTAAGCAATAATGACATTGTCGGAGGCAAGAAAACCAAGAATACAACTAGACTGATTTGGAGAAATCCAGTAAGGCATGTGTTGTCAAAGTCTCCTTGCTATAAGTTTGAAGAAGTCTCAAAAGGTTTTTACTTTCACCATACATAAAAATAAACTCTTAAAACTATAAAATAATGTATTTTAAGTTAGTAATATAATATTTTTAAAATATTTTATATATTATAAAAATATAACTTTAAATTAAAATTATTACAAATTATTTATTTCATTGAACTCTTTTTGTTGTAATTAAAAATAAAATAAATTATTTTTAGATCTCCACGGAAGACTTTTAACATTGAATTGTTGAGCACAACCATTTGTTGAAACCAAATGTTATGCTTATGAAACATATTTTATAATGTAATTTCTTTAATTTTAATAATTTATAAATCTAATGATACAAAATATTGTTGAAAAATGAAATTATTTAATATTTTTTATTCTTAATTTTATATAAACCTAATTGAATTTAACTATGTTACATAGTTAAAGTAGAAAATTTTAATTTTAAAGTAGGTCAACAATTGTAATTGTAATATTTTTTAAATTATTATTTATTTATTGATTGAGTATATATTTTAACTTATTATTATTTTTTATATCAAGAGTCCAACGCATAGGAGGAAGAAGAAAAGATAAATTTTTCTAACCTTGAATTTTTGAGAAAAATTTATCATGAGCTTGTCTCTAACTCATCCCTTCTATCTAAAGCCTATAAATATTTGAAAAAGAAGTTTTTAAAATGATTTAAAGAGCATGAAACTTTTATTTCTAAAAACAAGACTTTAGAAATAGAAAAGATCAAATTTGAAGATGATTGAAGACAAGAAAGGACCTAAGTTGATAGAAATCAAGAAAGCGCAATTGAAGACGGAGGCCTAAAAGCATTAAAGGAACTTCAAGGACCAATCACAAGAGCCCGACAAAAGGATAAAATGGGATCTAAAGAAGATAGTCATTGTCCTATTCAAAAGTGAGATTAATTTGAATTTAAAAGAACCCATGATCATTAATAACATACATTTAGAAGATGTGGGCTTTGAAGGATTTAATTAAAAGTTATGTTAATTTAATTATTTTCAATAAAAGGTCATGTTGGTTATTACTAGTTTTTTTAGGTTTTATTTAGCATCAGAACTTGTTTTATTTGGTTTGATAATGTTATTGGTCTCTTAGTATGCAGCCCAATTTCCTTTGGAGCTAAACTAATTTAAACTCATTGTAATCAATTTTGACGGCTGTTTTGAGAAGAATAAAATTGAAGGCTAAAACACTTTTGTATAAGCATGTGACTCTAGGGTTCTTGAGTGAGCCCATTATTCTTGATCTTATCAAGAGACCAACTCTTGTGGAAATTGTTCCTTCTTAGCTTATCAATCTTTGATTGTGGCATCGTCTTCCCCTTTTTTCGTTTCCTAATTTGTGTTTTATTTTCTACAAAATTCGTCACTTTTCTCACGTCTATACCTCACGTTTTACTTATCCTTTTTCAGTAATTCTTGAGTCTAAATTGTGATTCACAACGTGATCTTTCACTTCATTTTTTAATCATTGAATTTTGAGTTTTGTAGCCCGAGATACAGGGGTGCTTTTATTGAGCACGAGTTTTAGGGTTTTTTGATTTATACTTAATTTCCTAATCTATTTTGGGTGAGATAATCCAACTCAAGGTCGTGACTTAGGCAACCAAGGTTGAAGTTGTTATCAAGTCCATTTGGGTACCTAAATAGAAAATTATTCCTATTTCAAATCTACTTAAGAATAAGAAGAAAAATCTCATCATGGTACTTGGATAGTGGATGCTCGCGACAGATGATGGGAGAAAAATGTATTTAGGAATGATGGAACACTCACCTTCGGAGGGAATTAGAAAGATAGTAGGAGTAGTTAAAGTAGGTATGTCCTCCTTTACTTCTATTGATAATATTCTTCTAGTTGAAAGATTAAGACAATTTGCCAGGTATAAGTCAATTATGTGATAGTAGACATGATATTACCTTCAATAAAGATTTATGCATAGTAAAAAATAACGATGAAACTGTCTTGTTTACTGCCCAAAGGAGAAATAATCTTTATAAGATTAAACTAGAAGAACTAAAAGATCAAAATGTATCATGTCTAATATCCATCAAAGATGAGAAATGACTATGACATAAGAAGCTTGGACATGCAAGTTGGAAATTAATCTCCAAGCTGAAAAAGCATAACCTTGTAAGAACTTTTCCAAACTTGTCATACCAAGGGGATCATTTATGTTAAGTTTCTTAGTTAGGGAAACAAGTAAAAACCTCTTTTCAAAGCTAAAACTTTTTTTCCACTTTTAAACCACTAGAGTTGTTACATATTGATCTTTTTATCCCACCAAAAATGTCTCTATGAGTGGTAAATATATGGTCTCATCATTGTAGATGATTATTCTAGATGGACATAGGTTATGTTCCTAGCCCATAAGGATGAATCTTTTCAAGCCTTTAATATGATTTGTAAAAGAGTTCAAAACAAAAAAAGACATATGCATTGCTTCTATCATAAGTGACCATGAAGAAGAGTTTGAAAACAAATTTTCTAAGGTCCTATGAAAAAATGGAAATTTTCACAATTTATGTGCTAAGACCACCTCAACAAAATGATGTGATAGAGAAAAAAAAATATGTCATTGCAAGAAATGGCTAAAATCATGTTGAATGATAACTCTACTCCTAAGCACTTTTATGCTGAAGTAGTGAATATTGCATGTTGTTTACAAAATAAAATATATATATAAGGTTAATCTTGAAAAAGACTTCTTATGAAATGACAAAGGGACATAAACCCAACATATCTTACTTTTACTCATTTGGATGCTAATGTTTTATTCTAAACATTAAGAACAATCTTGGTAAGTTTGATTCTAAATATGACGAAGGAATATTACTAAATATTCTAAAATATTCAAAGCTTTATAGAGTGCACAACTCTAGAGCCTTGATAATGGAAGAAGTCATCCATGTGAGACTTAATGACAACAAGCTTGATAAGAAATTATCAAAGCTAGAGGATGATTTTGCAAGTATGAGACTAGACTACATGAAACATATGTCCAACTCCAAATCCAAAAGGTCAGACATCCACTAATCCACCAATCGTCCTAGAAGAGCAAATAAATTTGTTTGGATGCAACTGACAGATGGAACATTATCATCCACACAACCAAGTCTTGTCCAAGACAAAGTTATGACTAGATCATCCTTTAAGGAGAAAACCCACACAACCTTGATATCAAAGATAAAACCAAAGACTGTGGACAATGCCCTACAAGATGAATGATGGATAAAGGAAATGCAAGAGGAATTGGATCAATTTCAGAAAAATAACGTTTAAAAGTTTGTTGAACTACCTAAAGACAAGTTAATCATAGGAACCAAATGGGTATTCAGAAACAAGTTGGATGAAACAGGTAAAGTTGTGAGGAATAAGGTTAGACTTGTAACCAAAGGTTATTCACAACAAAAAGGTATAAATTATACTTAAAACTTTACACTTGTGACATGTTTAGAAGTCATGCGTATCTCACTCTCTTTTGTAGATCATAATAATATGAAGTTGTATCAAATGGATAGGAATAATGCATTTCTAAATGGATTCATTAGTCAAGAAGTTTATGTAGAGCAACCTCATGGATTTGAGAGTAACTCTTTTTCTCAACACATTTATAAGATTAAAAAAGCCTTGTATGGCTTAAAGTAAGCATCTCCTGCTTGGTATGAAAAACTAAGTTATTTTTAGTTTAAAATGGTTTTTCAAGAAGAAAAGTTTATATGACTCTATTTCGCAAAGTCTTTAGAACTGATTTCATTATTGCTTAAATTCATGTTGATGACATTATTTATGGAGATACTGATGAAAAACTTTGTGAAGAGTTTTCAAATATGATGTAGGTTAAGTTCAAGATGAGTTTGATGGGGAAACTCAAATTCTTCTTTGGACTTTAGATCAAGCAATTAAGTAAAGACATATACATACATCAAATGAAGTATGTCAAGGAGCTATTGAAAAAGTTCAAGATAGATGATGCTAAAGAAATAAAGACACCAATGCATCTAACTTCAATTCTTGGGATAAATGAAGAATCAAAAAAAGTAGATCATACCTATATAAAGAAATGATAGGGTATCTTTTCTACCTCACAACATACATACCTAACATCATGTTTAGTGCATGCTTACGTGCCAAATTTCAATTTGATCCAAAAGGAGCTACATTTAACAACAATAAAATGTATATTCAAATATTTGATAAGAACTATTAATCTTGGTTTTTGTTTCAAAAGGAATGAAATTTATAGATTAATAGGATATTGTGATGTTGATTATGCTGGAAACAGGATAGAAAGGAAAAGTACCAATGAAGGAATAATAGCTCTTTCTATAGCATAAGCAGAATACATCTCAATTATAACTTGTTGCTCACAACTTCTATGGATCAAACATTAATTGAAATATTATAACATCTTTGAAAGTAAAATTCCTATCTTTTGTGATAACATTATTGTTATAAATCTGTATAAGAATCCTATCATTTTATTCGGGATTGTGCTTACAAAGGGATAATGGATATATAGTTTGTAACCACTAAAAATTAGTTCGTTAACATCTTTACAAAATCCCTTTTGGAAGATATTAGTCATTCTAAGAAAGAAACTTGGAATGAAATGAACAAATGAATTATTAATATCAATATATGTATGCCCTTTGAACAAGTGTCTATGAACTAGACATCCTAAACATATTTGCATCATGCCCATACATTAACATGCAAGGCAACTAACTTATGGAGTCACATATTTTCTTGTGAATATATATAAAAGTGAGTTTGAGTTAGTTTTATCATTTTTTATCTACCTATTTTAAGAACAAATTAGTATATTAGTCATCATATTTTGTGTAATATATTTGTTTTATTTTGAAGCCCTAATATTTCTTTAGTTAAGTCCTCATTAATTACTAATTGCTTCTATTTTAAAATGCCTCATATATGATTGAATACAACTTTCCTTTTAATCCATATAAATCATTTTGGAAAACCTAATAGTCAAGTATTTGAAAATCCAATATGATGTTTAGTTCTTTTATTTAAATAAATAAAATTGTTCAATAGTCCTCTTTATCAAAATGCTATTTTTGAACCTCAAACTTTGAAAATCAAGGTTTCAAATTTTTTTATATGTTGTGCTTATTTGAAGATGACAACCGTTGAATCTTCTTCTAAAGGAAAAATTATTAGAAAGTTCTTCTACCTACATGTGACTCCTAGATTTGTAAGAATTTAACAAAATAACAAAATCTTTTTGTTAAATTTATATTACTTTATATTATTAACAATATTTTTTCTAAATTTCTAACTATTATTATTTTTATTCTTTCATAAATTTCTTCCACTTCCAAATCACTTTTATCAACCATTAAAAGAATGAGCTTTGTAACATCCTATTTAAAATAAATAAAAATATATTAAGAAAAATAGTCCTAAAATAGAAATTTTAATTTATTTTGAGATATTTTAGTTTATATAAAATTTAGAATCTAAACTTCGAAGGATTATTATTGAAATATTAGGGAATATTACAAAGTGGGATTAATGAGAATGTAATTAATTGAGATTAATGAGTTTCAATAAAAGTTTTATATAGATATAAAAATAGATAAATAAATACGAAGGTAAAAAGAAATATTTTAAAGGGTATAATTTCAAATAGAAGTTATAAAATGATTAATTATGAAAGAAAAATATATATAGAAATTATAAAAATATATTGAAGTAGAAGAAAAAGAGTAGAATTAAGAAAAGAAATTTAAGATAATAATCTAAATTTCAGAAATATAAAATAAAATTTTATAAAATAAAAAGATATATATAAATATTAAAATACATTAAAATAGATAGAATTATTAAAATATATAAATATTTTGGTAAAGGAAAATATAGAAATAGGAAGTGAAAAATATAAATTGATTTATAGGATTTCTAGAAAAAAATTAGAAAATTAAAATTATTAAGTTTAATATATAAAAAGAAAATTAAAACTAAAAGAAATAAAGGAAAATATAAAAAAATAGGGCTGGGATTTGAACCTAGGCCTTGTGAAAGAAGAGAAGAGGCGTTGACCATCAGAATTGGTGGGCTCGATGGTTAACATAAGACGTTGGCCTATAATGAGTTAAAGAAAGAAAATAATGCTGAAAAAAATAAATAAAAGCAAAGCATGGAAAACGTGGGAGAACATATTCAAATGAGGGTGAAGAGAACGAAAACTAGGAAAGAAGAGTGTAAGTTTGTCATTAGACCGCTAGGCCCACCACTGTAAACTTAACAAAATAAAAACTACATAAGCTTACCTCGAGAATCTTAAACTGCCATTGAAGCAGCAAACAAAGCTTCTTCCCTCGAGACAGGGACCTCTGTAGACTGCCACACCTATTAGCTAGACCTACCTTGCTTCAGCCGCTCTCGTCCATGACCTACAAATTGTTTAAGCCAAAAATGGAGTGTTGAGACAGTTTAAAAACGTGTTGCCCATGGGAGAAGAAGTTGCGAAATCGAAAACATAAAATTCACGAAATTCACTTGTGAATTGAACTCTTTCCATCCCATTTGATTCCCAGACCGTTTGGAATTGGTCTAACATCATTTTCGTTTCAAAATCAGAACCAACGAAGTAGTGAAATTCAGTAACCGAATCTCGTCGAAAAACTTGAAGTTCTTCGTTGGAAAAGCTAAAATAAGGTAGATGAGTCTCTGTCTTTTAGATTTTTTTATGTTAATACCATCTGTAGTGTACTAAATTCGTTTTAAGCCTCTAAGATCGGCCTGAACACCTTTCCATGTCCACAATGGAAAATTTGATTTCCTTTGACCATCATGGCTATATGAAATTTTGAATTCCTTGAGTTCGATTTAATTATGAGTTCTAAATTTCTTCTAGAGGAAAATAACTTGTATTGAATGTAACATGCCATCTAAATGTAAGAATTGGTTAGAATTAAGGTACAATCAAATTCAGAGATGAATTTTAAGCCCAACTTGAAATTAATTCCCTATTCTGTTAAAGCTTGGTGTATTCTTATGAAATAGAGGAGACTTAGGGAATAGAGAAAGAGAGGAAGATAAATTTTGGTTGAGGAGAAGCAGGGAAATAGTGAAGAAGAAAGAAGGAGAAAGAGAGAGAAAAAGAGAAGGAGGAAGGAAGAAGAAAAAGCAAGTAGAGAGGGAGAGAAAGAGAAAAGAAGAAAAAGAGAGAGAGGGAGAGAGAAGAAGAAAGAGAGAGGAAGAAATAGAGAGGGAAGTAAAGAGAGAAAGAGAGGAAAGAGAAAGAAGAGAGAGAAAAGGAAAGAAGAAAAGGGGAAGTAAAGAGAGAAAAAGAGAGAAAGGGAGAGAAGAAAGAGAGAGAGAGGAAGAAAGAAAGAAGAAAAAGAAAGAGAGAGAGAGAGAAAGAATGAAAAAGGGGAAAGAGAAAATAGAGAGAGCAAGAGGAAAGAGAAAGAAAGAGGAAAAGAGAAAGCAAAGAGAGAAAGAGGAAAGAGAAAATAGAGGGAGAAAGAAGAGAAAGAAAGAATAGATAGAAAGACAGAAGAAGAAAGAAATAGGAGAGAGAAAGTAAAAGAAATATAGCAAATAACACTTTATAAAATATCATTTATACCCTTATTCTCTCTATTTTTGCTTATAAATACTGTTATAATGCTTGTAAATTTGTTTGATTAGTAATGCTATCATTTTTTATTATATATAGTGATGTTTATAAGTAATGATTAACTTTACTAAAAGTAGAGAAACTCTTATAACTTTAGTGATTGTTTCAAGTAGACAAGACTTGGATAAATAACCATAAGATAGTATATGAGATATAGAATTGTGAGAGTTTGAGCGATTCACTCAAACAGAGGTTGAATGGAACTTAATTGATGACTGATTAATTGATATGAAATGAAGTCATTAAAGAAATGTTACCTCTGAACTTAAAACAAGCACCAAAAGTAGTTGATGAATGAAAGTGTGAAAGGAGGATAAAGCAAAAACATACGAGTGAGAATTAAGAATGAAAATTGTATGAGTTGAACACAAAAGGTACCTAAAGAATGTACACAAGCTCAAGTGAGTCCTTGGGGGTAGATAAGGGAGCCAAGTTGTGAGCCACTCAGAGAAATAGGGTGTCACAAAACCAACTTGGCGTCCTCAACAAAGAGGAACATTACCAAAATTCGGTTGAAAGTATCCTAGACCAAGTAACAGACAAGATATGTACTCCCGATCGTTGAAGGAGGAAGACCCCTCTTAATGTTTTGATTAAATGTCATAGAGGGAATTATAAGTTAGTTTATCAGTATTACTTGTTCTTGGATTAATGTAGAATTATATGATATAGTTGATATTTTGAGACTTATCACACATAGTTGTACTTTTTATCTTATCAGTATATATATATATATTCAACTAAATTTTAATATGACACATGAATGATGTAGGGATAGATAAGTATTCATAAATTGTGACTCCCTAGCGTTCGATATTTAAATTTTTTACCTGAATAATTAAAATTGAAATATAATTCTTGATAAAATTAAAACTTTATTAAATCAGATAAGTTAAAAAGGAGTGTTACATTTTGCTTAGCATCTTTGACGATTCTAGTTATGACATGGGCTCCCCCTTCTATTGTTTGACTTGGATTGTTTTCTTGGAATTTTACTTATTTGATTCCCATCTCAACTCACTTATCCAATTGGCCTTGAATTAAATTATTGTAGAAAGTAACTTCATCCAAGTTATCAATGCTTCAATTCTAAAATAAAAATAAAAAAACAAAACTTAAATATCAATTTATTTTCTAAAAAATAACACACTTTTTATTCTAGTATTTAATTTTTTTTATTTTAATCCTTTAAAAATTATTATTATTTTAGTTTTAATCCATGTTATCCTTTAAATAATAATATAACATTGACAATATAATGACTCACTACATCATCAAGAGTCTAATAGTATGATAGAACAATCACATATATTTTAAAATTTCTCATTAATTAATTTAGTGTCATTAAGTGTTTTTAACAGATAAAAATTTAAAAACACAATTTATTTTAAAATAATTACAAGTAATTGTTCTATTAGACTTTTTAATGATGTAATAAGTCACTAAACTTTCAAAATTATTGTTACAATATCATTTAACATTATTACTTAATAACAAAGACTAAAAAAACATTTATAGAATCAAAATAAAATAAAAACTTTTCAAAAATCAAAATAAAAAATATGTTAATTTTTAGGAATCAAATTAATGTTTAATTAAAAAAATAACCATACTAAAAAAATCATACAGTTGTCAACATGTTTAAAAAATTCACTATATTTTTTACAAAACTAACCAAAAGTAATAACAAGTTATAGCAATTTATAAAGGATGACTAGAAGATAAGTTTTAGTTGAGAGTAATCTCAACCAAAAGGTACTCGCACTCTAGAAGATGATTTGAGTTTGAATGACTCACACACTACATTCCAATAAGACCATGGCCTCTTGAACATAAAAAAGCAGAATATCCAAAATAAAATTCATGTCCCTCATAAAGGTCGATTTAACACTCCTTCAAAAATCAATAATTTATATGTAACATATCTATAGTTAATTATATCAGTGATGCTATTTATTATGAATATAGAGATGCACGAAATGCACGAACGGAAATATGGAAAGACAGCATTTTTTAAAAATAAATATTAATTAAAAAAATATAAAGTGATTTGACAAAAATCACAATTCGTGCGTCTTTGCGAAAGCTTGTTCGTACCAATTAGCATTTTTTTTTATTATAAACGTACATGCATTTTTGTAATAGTAGAAAATCTAATTTTTCAATCAACAGTTATGACTCTGCATTTGATTTTTAAAAATGTAGCCATTTCTTAGAGGAACCAACTCATTTGATTTATTATAATAACAATAATCTAAGTTAATTTAATTTTTAGGAAATTAAAAAAAAAATTGAATAGAGAACCTTATTAAAAGCATATAAATTAATTAACAGGTCCATTTCAATCTAATTAATTAGCTGAATTTGGGATGCTTCCAGGTAACGAGGAGAAAGGACTAGTTGCTCTAAAAAAACGCATGAAATTGATAGTTTTTTTTATTATTTTAATTAAAAGTTGAATCTTCTAAACCAAAAATTAAAAAATATTGAAGCTAATGTGAATATTGAATACTACGCATATTCCTAAGGTGAATTCCGTTCATATTAACACATTACATCATCTCATAAAATCGGTTTTCTTAAATACATGATAGAGTAGATGAACACAGATATGGGTCATGCCTGAACAATAATGAAGCATTGTCCATGCTGTCTTAAGTTAAATTAAATTATTCATCCTGCGGTGACCAAGTTTTAATATTCCATATTACCAACTATAGTAACCACTCCATTTGCTTTAGTTATTATATATAGCACATACAAATGCTTAGAATTCAAGCATAGCAAACATGGGAACTGAACTTAGAACTGATTCCTCTGACTATAGAACGGAGCTTCTTTCCCCAACAATAGCTGTAGAGAATGTGTCTATGGCTAGGCAACCTTCATGGAGGATCAACATGGAAGAACATCGATTACCAGAAAGGCATATGGAGTCTCATTTTGGCTTTGGACTCTTCATGAGGACACTAAGTATATCAATTCTGCACCCTTTTATTTTTTTTTTCTTCCAATTTTCTCTTTGTCAAATTGCATTTTTCTAAAATGAATTTTTCATCTTTTTCTCTCAGAGAGACAAAGGAAACTTGCTGAGTATTACAAGAGACAGGAAAGGCTTCTTAAAGGGTATCAGGAAGTGGACTCATACACTGACTTGGGCATGTTACCAGGAAATTTAACAGAGGTTTTGAAAAGTTGAATTTATTCATTTACTAACCTGTCCCCTTTATTTTATTATTATTTGATAAAAATGTTAGCAGTATGAATTTATTGAAAATCATACATTTAGTTGTACCTTATTTCTAAATTAAAAGATAAAGTAATTAAATAAAAAGTGAAATCTACTCAAATTTGTAACTTAAAATTTTTTTCAATCAATCATGGATAATGTTAAAAAAAAGTATTAAAAAAATATCCTTACCATTCTTCTTATTTCACTGTTTAAAATGATTTTTCTGATGCATATATAAATGGGAAATGAATTTTCATTCTCAGGATGAGATGAAAGAACTTGAAAGGAGTGAGAGGGTGGCAATTTATGCATCTAACATAGGGAACATGGTGCTATTTGTAGCAAAAGTGTATGCTTCCATTGAGAGTAGATCACTGGCTGTTATTGCATCAACTCTGGACTCACTCTTGGATCTCTTGTCAGGATTTATTCTTTGGTTCACTGCTTATGCTATGAGCAAACCAAATCATCACAAATACCCCATTGGCAAGAACCGGATGCAACCTGTGGTAAGTGCTTCTATCCTTTAGAAGACACTAATTGAAATCAAAGATTCCTCAGTGAGTTTAGGAATTGAGTGATTAATTGAATTTCAAGCTTCGTGTCTATATAGTTCATTAAAAATTATCCATGGTCTTCATCTCTAAATTTGTTATTAACATTTGGAATGTTATATTAATTTCTTCGTATATACAAAGTAATTTATTTAACCTCCTTTGGTCTCTCAACTTTTTCGTTAATTCAAAATATTGCTTTCATATTTTAATATATTCATTTTTTTAATGATCCATGATACATTCATTCTTATTACTATCGATACGTGCATATTTAGTTCAACTTATTTTAAAGAAGCAATTTATTTATTTTTGACAATTTTTTTAAGATATTAAAAAGTAATCAATTATTTCTTCAAATATAAGCATTATAAAAAAATGCACGTAATGTATTTTTACTATTATATATCGATTCAACACGGGATATTAAATTACTCTGTTATATGTAATGCAAAATGAATTTAATTTTTTAATGAAAGAGATTATTCTTATTTGACGGACTAATCTGTAGTTATTATATATAAAAAAAACTATAGCATTACTCTGTGTGTGCAAATTATTTTGACAGGGTATAGTTGTGTTCGCATCAGTCATGGCAACTCTCGGATTACAAATATTATTTGAATCAGCCAGGGAAATCATAACAAAGGTATAGATGTAAAGTACAACGAATTGGTCTGTTAGATGAAGATTAAATGACTTATATTTTATCTTAAAAAATGGTTCTAAATATAATATAGTGACTGCATAAATATGTGAAACAAATGATTTAACGAAATAGGATTCATGTAAAGAAAATACCCCCGCAAAATAAAATAAGATTAACATATCTAATTAACTCCTATTGATTGTTAGATTCTCTATACTAACATGTATCAATCTATGAACCATTAGGATTGAGTTAGTATATATATGTTGATAAGTTGGAATATGAGTGCACTATTGTGTAAAATAAAAATAATGTACTAATCTATCTGTTATTTATTGACAGACTCAACCAGAGAGGGATCCAGTGAAAGAAAAATGGATGATAGGGATTATGGTCACAGCCACCTTGGTAAAAGTTGTGCTCATGGCTTATTGTCGCAGGTTCAAGAATGAAATAGTGAGGGCCTATGCTCAGGACCATTTCTTTGATGTCATTACAAACTCAATTGGTCTAGCCACTGCAGTACTAGCCATCAAATTCTATTGGTGGCTTGACCCTGTTGGGGCAATTCTGGTATGTCCTTAATTAATTTTTTTAACATTTACATAATACATCTATGCTTTGCTTTGCCTAGTTTTTATTTTGATCATGCAAATAAGGCTTAAATACATCTATATCAGTGAAATTATGACATTGTTTAGATTATTGAAATTTTATTAATTTTTCTCTTTACATTTAAAAAAATAATAATTTGTACTTAAACCTTCACCAGATACTAAAATCATGTGCTTTTTTAATTTTTAAGGATTAAAAATGAATATCATTTAAATAAAAATTATATAAA
>JAMLFT010007365.1:0-14895 GCA_026544285.1 Pachyrhizus erosus
AAAATTAAAGATAATTAATGTAATTTATTTTTATAATATTTTTATTTTGTAATATTTTTAAAATATTATATTAAAAATTAAAATAATATTATTTAAATAACAGTAATACATGCTAAAAAAAACTTCATTATTACAACTATAATTTATTCACTATTAGATCGTTAAATATTTAATTAGTGCTTTTACCATATTGATCCAGTTTTAAAAGACTTAATGTGAACAAGATCCTGATATAGGGAAGTATATCATTGGTATTATTTTTTTTTAATAAAAATAAGCAATTAATATTGGTATTCTAGGTCTATATAATAGTATGATACATTAAATACTAACAAACAATTGTGTCGGTATAGAAATTTGATATATATTGTTAATGTTTGTGTTATATCATATTGCTAAGATAGACCCATATCTATATTAATATATAGTTTAATCTTCATTAGACAAAATTTATATTAAGTAATTATAATGCTTAACATTTTTTATTAATAATTGAATGACATTTTTATTGTAGCGTTTAAATATACTTGAATAACTTACTTAAATTTGTAAATGGTTTTTTGTAATAAATAGTTTAATAGTGAACTTAGTCCCAGCAATATTGGTGTGGTGGAACTACATAAATTTTAAACTATATAATTTATTTTAAAAAAATGATGAGATCGATTATAAATATTAATTCACATAATAATTTAACTTATTATTTTTTACTGGTCGACATGATCGAAGTACTTGGTAGGACAGGAAAATCGAATCTTAGTGAACTGATTGGTCACGTATATGATCTAATCTTATATATGAAAAGGAAAAATTAGACAGGGAACATTTGTCCCCTAGCAGTTTTGATAAGATGAAAATAATGAAGGGGAGATGAACACATAAAAGCTTTTTGTCCCTATAAGAGATTGTAATGCTAGCTAGAAATACCAGATACCCTAAATCTTTTTTTTTACACAAGAAGAATGATTACAATGTTAGAATGATTTTACATCACGCTAAAAATTTCACTCATAACTAGAACTACATATTAAAAAATAAGAAAATAATTTATGACTATCAATTAATCACAAATTAATATATAATAAGTTAATTAATTTTTAAAATTAAAACCTTAAAAATATTTATAGTTAAGAATACAATAAATATATTAAACTTAAACATACAAATAATAAAAATATAAATATTTTATAATCTCTACAAGAATTACAATTTAATAACTACACAATAAATCATTTATAAAAAAATATACAATCAATTAATTATTCTTTTTGTTTAAAAATAAAGAAAGAATTATGAATTTTTGAGTTTTAACTAATTGAAAGAAAGAATAATGCAATTAAAAGTGTTCAAAAATTTAATTAATGGAAACAATTAGGTATCAAAATACCTTTTATTTTGTCCTAAGGCAACCTTTTTTTTTTCTCTAAATATTTTCTTATTATGTAATTGACGTCTAATTTCTCTATTTAGTTTAACCTTAATTCCTTAAGCTTTAAACTCTTCCTTTCTAATTATGAATCTAAATCTCTTAGGAAAATAAAATTAGTAACAATTATTAGGTGTAGAAAATTCATATAGATGCATACAATCTATCATTATCTATAGGCTCAAAACTCATATGATGATTGAATTGGAACAATCTAGATTCTAATTTCTTAATTGTAGGATTTAGATTATGAATTAATTCTTAATAAGTGTCAATCATGGAAAAACATTAAACATGAATTCAATAACTCAATCGACATAAAAAAAAAAGGATTCAAAAGGAAAATCAAATACAAATGGCTCAAATCTGTGAAAGAGAGGTGAAAATGAAACCATGGACCTTCAAAGATTGTTGTCACTTCTTCAATCTTAAATGGCGGAGAATGATTTGTAAGCTCTTCCTCACTAGTCCTTAGAGGAGTCAAATAATGTTCTAATGATATAATTTTTCCAAATAAATAACATGTTTAAATATTTTAGGTTACAAAAACACACAAAACCTACAAAAACATTACAAATCAGAGACATATGGATGCCCTAACGAGTTGGGTTCCAATTAGTTTGCATTAGGCACTAGTTATATTGTGTTGGGTGTCAGCCTAATGATCTTGAGCTTTTTTGGGTTTTGTCATGTCCTTTCAATGCTTCTTTTGGGTCCTTGCAAATGAGAAATCATTCTTTTAATTGTACCCAAATGTTGTTTTATTCCTTACTCATATTTTCTACGTTGACAAATCTAAATAATTAAACAAAGGTTTAAAGATGTTTTTAGTCCCTAAAATTTGAGATAATTATATTTTTGGTCTCTCAAATTCAAAAAGATTTATTTTGGTCCCTAAAATTTTAAAAAATTATTTTTGGTCCTTAGTCTGAAACATTGTTAAGGGAATTTGTCACGTGTCTAATGTTTGTTATATCATTGTGTGCCATGTGTGTTTAGTTGTTGAGGTGAAAAATATTTATATTTAATTTATTTTATGTGAGAAAACATATTTTTGCCATGCATTTCTTTTTGTTGAAAATCCCTAAATAAAGAAGGGGCTCATTTGAATGAGATGGGTAATTGAGAATTGCGTGGATAGTGAGATAAATATTGTGGGATGACTTTGGGTGCTTGTGTCGAACTAGGTGGAAGGTTCAAGAATGGCATCCTCCTCTTGTGGTCTTTGTAGGTTTGAAGGTTTGAGGTCATCTACAATAACGAGATCTTTTTCCTCAAGGAGAAGATGGAGATAATATTTTTGTGGTGAAAAAGCTCTTATTTACACAACCAATAGTGAACATAATCATGGAAGAGGGTTTTAGAAATGTCCTAGCTGAAATGTTTATGGTATATTTGTTTGTTTATACAACTAATAAGTTTTTTTTTAAAGAATTTTTTGTTCCTTATAATTGTAAGATAAGAAAGTAAATGTCTTCCTCTCCTTTTTGTAGAACCCTGACTCATTCAAGTATTTCAAATGGATAGATGAAGATGTAGATGAGGTTTCAGAATAAGGGGATAGGGATGGAACTATGAAACAAATAGAAGAGGCAAGGAAAGAAATTTTGAAGCTACAAAGGAAGCTTGATGCACAAAGAAGAAAAGGATTCATTTTGATGTGTATGTTAGGGATACGTCGGGCACTCACATTATTCGTATGTGCTTTGTTTGCATTAAATAAAGTGAGAAATTGAAACAAGTACTAATGTTAGGACTTTTGTAGTAAAGGGAATTTAAGAAATTGGGTATGAGACTATTATAAGGAGGTAATAGAAAGTCAATGTTATTTGTATTGGATAATTGTATTTTGGTAACTATAGTATGTTAGATCTATTAGGTAGTTGTATTTTGGTAACTATTGTAAGATGGTTAACTAAAGTTAAAGTATTTGAGCAATGTGTTGTTAACTATTGTATGTTGGTTTAATATTTTTATTTATGAAATAAAGTGAAACCATTTAGTAAAAATGTTGTATTTATAAATGAAGATTTTCATGATGTTTTGAATAAAATGCGTAATAAGCAAAAAGAAAATTAGTAAAAAGGTAATGTAGTTAGTGCATTTTAGGGGTCGTGTGTCTCGTAGTTGTGTGTTCATATGCATTTTGTTGGTGGTTAGTTAGGCATTAGGTAAGTTGGTGTTAACATTTGGTTGAGCATTAGGTAAGTTGTTTTATTACTTTTAGGTCTTCCTCTTCTTCTTTTTTACATTTTCCTACAAATTGTATTATTAGTATACACTAAATTAACAACACTACCATTCAAAATAAAACAATAAACTTCAAATATAATTTATGGATTTATAATAACAATAGAGCTACTTGGCTTGACTCTTATTATATTTGGAGTTGTTATGATGTTTATAGTAACACCACTTGCATTATCGTTCCTTTCAAGTACCTTATTAGGTCTCCCTTTTTTTTCATGGTCACCTACAAAGTTTAACAACACCTAGTAAATCAAAACAATAATTTATTGGTATTTATAATAACATGATTAAAGGGTTTTCCACTGGTTGGATGCCATTCAAAATATTAGATTGAGTATGTTGTTTTGTATGAACCTTAGCAAGTGGAGAAATTGTTACATTGACAACATGAGCAACTACAACATTAATAGGTAGGTCATCTATTGTGGTGGTAAGTGGGGCATCTGTTGCAGTGGCAGGTTGACAATTTTTTGTGGCGGTTGTTGTAGTGGCATCTGTCTCAAATTGAGTCTCATTTAGGTCCTCTTTAATAGAAGGCGAAATAAGACATTTCCTAATAGTGTGGCCAACAATTTAGCACCTACTACACTTGAATTTTGTTTGCCTTCTTTTGAATTTTATTGGAGCAAGATTTCATCTAGTTTCCTTCTCCTCAATTTCTGAGGTCTACCAAGACATTATTTAAAAACACGAGGTAGAATTTTAGGATCATTTGTTCTTAGCCACCTATTTGGACCGTTAATTGAGCTAATGGTCTGATAATAACACTTGACATAAGTCTCTTTCAAATAATATCGATGGACATAATCATATAGGTCTTCTAACTTGTATATCATTGCAGCAACAACATGCCTGCAAGGAATACCTATTAACTCCCAAAAATTACAAGAACATGATTTCTTATGTATATCTACTATAAAGTTATCACCCATAAATAAATATGTTACTTTAAACTTAGAAAGCCTTTACCATTTAGCATACCAATTCCCATTCTTTTCTATCTCTTTTTCCATCCTCTTTCTTGGCGTAGGCATAACCTTGTCTTCATACTTAACTATTTTTTCCTTCAATGTTGAAATTTTGGTCATTAAATATGATCTTATCCACTCAAACGTAGTCAATATAGGTTTCTCTCTAGCTAAAAGTATTGTTTTATTGAATGCTTCAGACAAATTTTTCATTACAACATCACATTTAGGGTAAAAACTAAAAGCATGATTATAATATGACTTAGCTCTTATGGTATTCAACCAGCCATACACCTTAACATCTATATTTTTTATTTGCTATATCTTTTCCTCTCATGCCTCTACATATGTTGCCTTTACAACTCTTATCATTAAGTCACATAACCATGTCCCTCTACCAAATTTCTCCTTGAAATTACTGTATAGGTGTCTTAAAAAAAAATTGTGCTCAACATCATGCAATATCTCTTTAAACGTTCAAAATAAACCTTGTTAATGACATCCAAATAGTAATACATGAAACAAAAAAAAAATAACTCATTGTAAAATTAAAAAAAAAACTCATTCAAAGGAATAACAATTTGTAACAAAGTCACCCTTTGTTAGTCTGATATGAAAACCTATCTATAGGTTGTAATATCCCTAATATCTTCTAATAAAAGATTCAAGAACCATTTCCAATTGTCCTTAATTTCTATCTTCACAACAACAAAAGATAAAGGAAAATATTGATCATTCTCATCTCTCCTCACAACAATTAATAACTGACCTTCATACTTATTCTTTAGGTGACACTCATCTACCCCTATGAATGGTCTACAACCAGTTAGAAATCCCATTTTGCATTCATATAGACATATGAAAAAAGATCCAAACCTTAGTTACAGGTCCATTGAAGACCTAACTAATTGCAAGTTCCAAGTGTTTTTTTTTATTCACCCTTGTTAACTTAGCACTACACCTTCACAACAATTTGTATTGCTTGCTTGTATCTCCATCAATAGCCTCAATAGTTAATTTCCTTACCCTAGTTTTTGTGGCCTTAATAATACCTACAACATAATTCTTGTGAATGTAATCCACAATTTTAGGCACTGTCATCCTTGTAATTGAGGTGAACTTTTTCACCAAAATCTTATCAACATAAGTTGACTTAGCATTTTTATTATCAAAGACTTTTGAGCAAGTATGTATTCCTCTTAGCATATTGATTCTAAGTGTTGATTTCCTTGTCACCTTTCTAACATATACAACAAAGTCACATCCTTGTTTACACAAAACCCTTACCCTTATCTCATCATTCTTACTAAATTTAATGGATTTTCCATTCAATACAAGATGTTCTAAGATAGCTTCTTTAAAGTCTTTTAAGGATGAAAAATCCATCCCTAGTTTGAACTTAAGATCCTTACACATATCATTCTTTCTAAACACATGATGCTTTGCCTTAGATATTCCATCCTCACCAACATTATCTTCATCATCATCATTGTCACTATCTAGCTCTTCACTATAGTATTCTTCATCAATTTCATGTATTTGATTATTAGTACTTGATATATAGTTACAAACAACTTGATCACTAACACTAAGTCTTCAATCTCCTTAATATCACCACTTTATCAATGGTGTGAATATGCTCAACAATAACAAAATTGCTCATTACTTGTTTAATACTAGTAGTATACTTAATTCCCCCCACCACCTTTTCATTTCCCCCACTCCTATCATTACCTCATCACCATGTTCAATTCCCTCAACATCTTCATTTCCAATAGTGACACCCTCATCAACATTATTTACACTAACCAATGTTCCTTTCTCTTACTCACCTTCACCATTTTTTCTTGTTACATTACAAGTATTATCAATCACTTGAGATGTTGAGACTTTGTGTTCAACATATATACCCATTCCACATTTATAGTTCAAGAGACAAACATGGACAACTTAAAATGAAACTCATTTAATTTGTAAATTAAACAAACAAACCTATATATGCGAGTTTGAACAGATGAACTATCCATTTATCTAATTTTATTCCTATTAGATATAATTTGAGCTTAATTCTCAAATGTCTCGTGTTGATAAACAATATCTAAATTTTAATATAAGTTTTTGTTGAAGTTTGTAATCTTTCCTGAATTTTTAATAAATCAAATGGTGTATCTTTTCCGACTTTAAACTTAAAAAAGAAAAATAGACTTACCGTGATTAAATACAATTCCAATAGTTAATTTTTAATTAATAATTGTTATTGTGAGGTAAATTTTTAAAGTGCAGGAATAAAATTCCAGATTTTTTCATGATGATATATAGACATGTGTATATTGGTGAACAGAGTTGTACCAAACTTTTTCCCTTTTTCTTCATTCCACAAACTAAGAAAGTTGAAACGCTGTTTCATGTTTGTCAATGGTCATTGTCTAAGAAAGAGGGAGAAATGGGAAGTGGAGTGAACGGAAAATTTTCTGAAGCATCAGCCCGTGCTCATACCAGGAAGAGGAACCAAAACAAAAGCACTTCAACTCAGCTCCCTTCAGGCCCCACTTTTTCTGTTTGTTGAATGAAATGTGCATGTGCACTGCATTTGGCATATTCCTCTGCCACCCCCTACTTGTTTGCGATTTTATCATGATATTCACTTTCCCATGCCCTTATACTCCCTCTTGATGGGACTTCTTCACCTTTTTATTTTGTTCACACTTCACACTAGTTTGTTAGCAACATTGTTCTAAATTGATATTCTTATTCTTACCGAAATAATATTTTATTTTATCTTAGTTTTCCTTTTTTTAATTTAACTTTGTATTCTCTCAGGAATTTTTAGAACAGTACTAGCAGTGTTGTTCTTTTGTTTGTAGCATGGGGTTATTAGGCAATTCAACCTCCTCCTCCAAGATATGTGACTCTTCTAATGGCCCCCCTATAACAGCACCCAGAATCAAACTAAAAGATGGGAGGAATTTAGCATACAAAGAACATGGTGTCTCAAAAGATGTAGCCAAGCATAAAATCATCTTTCTCAATGGTTTTGATGCTTGCAGTCATGATGCCTATGTTGCCAAAACACCATCACCTGTAATTGTTTATGATTTTGCTTTCATAACATTCTCTGCTATATATATCTTTGAACTTTGTATTATCTGAATTTGTGATGGGCTTTTGCAGGATGTTGCTGTGGACTTAGGGGTCTACATTGTTTCTTTTGAGACCTGGGTATGGGGAAAGTGATCCCGATCCAAATCAAACAGTAAAGAGCCTGGCACTAGATGTAGAAGAACTTGCTGATAAATTGGAACTAGGCTCCAAATTCTACATAATACGTTTCTCTCTGGGAAGCCAGGTTGTTTGGAGGTGCCTTAAGTACATCCCTCACAGGTATGATGTATTCGGGTTAAATGTAATCATGTTGGCTGAATAAAGAACATCCTTTAGTTGTTTTTCTTTTTTGGCTTGTAAATGCTTGCATCCTCTTGCTTGAATTTGGATATCCGTGGTTTGAGTGATACAAGATCTTTAATCCTCTGCACCAATTATGCAGAATTCTATTTTATATTTGAATTAAAGACAAAACTTGGAAAGAAAAAAATATTTTATTTCTTTTCTATCTTCTTTTAATTCTTCTTTTCTTCGACCAAACAAGAGAAATTTTCAAATTTCAATAATTGCCTTTCCTCGTTAATTTCTTTCTCAAATTACATTCCCTTTTCTTATTCATAGGTAACATGCCTTTATCTCTCAAATTATTCCAACTCCCAGCTAACTGACTAACTCCCTAGCTAACTGATTATTTCACTTACTAACCATGGGATTACCTATCAGCAGTAGTCAAGACTTGTTGTCTAGGTAGTGCACACCCCAAGTTTGTAACTGGCCATTAGTTTCAAATATAATAGCCCGCTAGCACGACTCACAAACCAAGCCCATAAAAAGCTAAAAGACCCAAACATACAATCACTAAACTGACACAGTAGAACTAGGAAATTCTGCAGGTTAGGCGAGTTTAATTCTACCATCTTGCGATACTATGATTCCTTGGCCTCATTTTTGCGTCAGTTACATGGAATTGTCAAACACTATCTTTATCTCTTTATTACTTGGATAAAAAATTTCAATGCTGACAGGCTGGCAGGTGCAGTGCTCATTGCCCCAGTTCTCAACTACTGGAGGGCTGGTCTTCCTGCAAACTTAACTAGTGAAGTCTTCTACCAACAAAAACTAAAAGACCAGTAGACAGTTCGTGTTGCTCACTACATGCCCTGGCTAACATACTGGTGGAACACTTAAAGATGGTTCCCAGCTTTTAGTTTAATTGCTGACAGTATTGATCTTCTTTCCCTTCAAGACATAGAACTTCTGCCGGTTGAAAGAACCATGGGATATGTATCTGGCTTATAGAGTGAAAGTCGTGTAACTTATTAATTTATATTTGTTGTTGGTTAGATTCATACCAATTGATTTTGATATTTTTGGTGACTGTTGTGCATGAAGTCAGAACTTAATTATCTTATATGTGTTTAACGGATTAACTATTATCATTTATGCATTTTATTAGACTTCGTAATAAATCTATTCTATTTTGATCATTTAGTTAATACGCGGAGAACTGTGGGAAAATGTGCCCAAAAACTCATTAATCAAGGTTTATAAACTTTAAGTTTGTGTCCTAGGGTCATTCTTTTGACATCTAGAGAACACAGCTTTTGCTCTTGAATGATTATTCCCACTAGTTTAACACATTTTGTTATCGATAAAATGTGATAGAAACCGGAAACACAGCCTACATCCATAAGGAGCATGGAATATGTATGGAGTGTCACTTCGCGGGTGATTTGTTTACAACATTTGACGTTTAGAAGCAGAATAATAAATGGATTACAAATGCAAAATAAAACATTGGAGATTAACTATACGTTCAAAGTAATATATATAAGTCAGAGATACTCGTCGTCTCATAATTTAATTTTTGACATTTAATTAGGTCTAAAATCAAAATTTAAAACAGTTTTAAATTTTATTTTAATTTTTGTTGTTAAACCTATCGAGTCACAGTAAGCTTTATATTTAAGATGTGTAATTTTTGACACGAGAGGAGTTAAACTTCAAAATTTTATCAATTTCATTAAAATATATTGATTGTGGCTATGAAACCTGCATCAATATACCTATCAATTTCATTAAAATGTATTGATTGTGTAATTTTTACAATCACTCAATTACAAATTTATTAGCTTTTGTAACAATTATTTGATTTAGTTGCATGTTTTCTTCCCTTTTATGATTTTGTAAATTCTGTCACCTTATATTTTTCTTGTGTATCTTTTTCTCCTATTTTAAAATTTTTTATCCATTTATTAGTTAAACATCCACCTCTATTAGTTGACTTTAACGCGATTGGTTACTGACATAGGTCACTAACACTGGCTAATGTAGTGTTAATGTGTAATAATGGATAAAATGTGCAAAATTTAAAAAATAAATAACAGAAACTGTAAGCTTTTAGAAAAAAAATAAAATTATAGTAATGTTAAAAGCGAGATTTGAACCTTAAATCTTCTTTGCCCAATTTATCGCCTTAATTTCATCTTAAATACCATATCCCATCAAAAGTTTATTAAATTTTTTTAATTAAATTAAAAAATAAAATTATTTGATAAATAAATTTATGAGATATTATATGATTTAATTAATAAATAATTAAAATAAAATAAAATTAATAAAATACATTTTCAAAATGCATCTAGTTGAACTTGTCAAAAGTTCTTTTAAATTAGACTAAGTTAGAATGAGTCATGAGGAAGAAAAGAGAATGAAATTAGTTCTCTTTTATTCTTTGTTTGAGACTAAAATAGGAACAAAAGCAACAAAATGAATATGAGACTTAAAAATAAAATTGGTCCCATAGTGTAAGATGAAATTTAGACACTTCAAAGCTTTCATTTTTTTTTTTCATTTTTATCATTTTTCATGTTGATCATCAAATGTATAAATTATTTTACTTATTTTTATTTGTAAAGTGGTTATTCAGAGATAAAAATATTTAATAAATAAATTATATAATTTATAAATTTCTATAATTAAAATAAAAATATTTAGTAAATAATTTTACCAATTTAGCTTTTAATATTTTCATATAATAAATATACAACTTATTTCTTTGTACTTAAAAAAAAAG
Source organism: Pachyrhizus erosus (assembly GCA_026544285.1). Classification (NCBI taxonomy): domain Eukaryota; kingdom Viridiplantae; phylum Streptophyta; class Magnoliopsida; order Fabales; family Fabaceae; genus Pachyrhizus; species Pachyrhizus erosus. The sequence goes on from JAMLFT010007365.1 coordinate 10,823, forward strand.
ATTTTTTTAAGAGGATCAACTATTGAAATTTTAAATTACTTATAACGATATATAATTTTAAATTATTTGTAAATTAAAATAATAAAAATTAAAGTCCAAATCATCTAAATTTGGACGTGTGGTGAAATGAATTTTTGCAGGGTTGTAAGCAAGTCGAGCGACTATCGAATTCAATTCAATTATATTTCAGTTAGTTGGATTTATTTTAACTAATTTAATTATAACTTTAATTTAGGTGTTGATTTTTGAATTTCAAATTCAATTAACCTAATCCAACTCAATATACGTATAATATTAATAATAAAATAATAGTTATTATAATTTTATCTATTTGCGTAACCTTAAATGTACACATAACGATTTTTTAATTAAAATTTTGGCATCATAATTTCTATATTTTAAATTAAAATTGATCGATATAATATAATAAAAATATAGAAATAGAAATCACCGTCGCTACAAAATTCTACCAGCAGCATAAAATATACGTATCTGTATTATTTTATATGTATCACTGGCGCAACAAAACTCTGTTGGTAGCTATACGTATATTTTTATAATTTCGTATCTGTATTATTTTTAATATTAAAATAAAACCAATGTATTCTTAGTTTTTTTTTCCTTTTAAAATAGTAAATCTAGCATAAAATATAAAAAATAATTATTTGTAAGAACCAGTCATTACGTGAAGATAGTGCAGTAAATTGATTAAATGATGCGTAAATAATATTGTGAAAACATAAAAATTGAAAGATGAATACGTGTTGAGCTGAAAATATACGCTGCATTAAAACAAGGCTACACATGCGACACCTGTCCTATACGTGGCGAGTGTTGTGATCGAATTGAGAAAATTTTCCTGTCTATTGCGGATTTGACAATTCTACGTTTTAACTAATTATTTAATGCCTTGTTTTGTGGGGTACCCTACTACCAGAGCCCGAATGAATCGTATAGACGAACATGGTCCTTAAGTTGCAGGGCACTGTCCCTTATATGTAGCTCTTTGTTAGTTTGCGTTTGTTTTAAATAAATTTCAACACTGCTCAAACTCACAACAGGAACATCCATTTCATCCATAGCTCAATATCAGAAAATACTATGCTATAAAACTTTTCTAACTGTTACAAAAGGAACTTGACCAATAGCTTCAAGCTTCTTCGATTTTCAATTTCCAGGTATTTATTTTTCTCTACTTTGTTGTGCAATCAATCATACTTGTAAGTTGTATCGTATCTTGTTCATTTCCATTTTGGTTGCATCAATCTACATGGATGTTTAATTGTTTATGTGGAGCTGAAAGAGATAGATTATTTATAACATTAATTCTTTTATTTCTTTCCATCACTTAAAATTTTTTTTTCTTATCGTGATTCATGCTATTTGTTATAGTATGTTTTGTAATCTTTTTGCAGTCCTTTGTTATGATCATGGTATGAATTTGGACCACTAGCTAGGAGGAAAGATTCCAAACATGGAACTTTCTACCCACCAAGCATTCCAAGTAAATGTATACTTGTTCTTCAACGGATTAGATTTTGATGTTTTCATCCCTAAATTTTATATTTATTTTCAAGGCACGTGAGTAAACAAAAAATAAATAAATCTAAACAAAGCTGTAGGAGACTTAATTAGACATGGAAAATAACAATTTGTTGTGATCAATTTTAACCATCGATGTTTGAAAAAAAAAATGCTGTTTCGAATCAATTTAATCATCTGACCTTAACCTAAATCTAAACTAGTAGTATATAGCTCTGCAGCGTGAAGTTTCCATGCCTACTGCACCTTCCAGTATGTGTTGCGAATAAAACCAAACCAATAATTGCTTCGTTTTTATAGACCGGTGGAGGTGCAAATTCCAACTTTCTTCGGTGCTGGTGCTGATAAAAATAGTGGATTTTTACGTGAAATTCAGTGAAATCAGAATCAACATATATCTCAATCCCAGTTTTAGATAATGTATTAAATACTATACTATGAAAAGCATCTGCTTCCACCAAAATATACGAGAAAATTGAACTGATTAGGAACGCGGGTCCACCAACCCCCATGTGAAATAACTTACTCACCAACTGTTGTATTCAAAATATAAATTATTTATCTTCTTCTTCTAAGAATATATATTATTAATACTAATAATGGTATTTACAGCACTTAAAAAATAGAGTTCAGTTGATGTTTGCAGTTGTTAGAACATTCCATTTAAATTTTAAAATATATGAATGAATGTTATAGTATAATTTTTTAGTTTAACGGTAATGTACAGTTTTATTTAAAAAGTTATTATTTATATAATTTTAAAAATATTTATTATAAAATCATCAAATTTTAGTATAGGGTGTATAATTTATTTTATATTATCGATATATGACTTAATTTTTCATATTTTATATATATATATTCATAATTGAATGAATTTTATGTGAACTTTCTTATATAATATAGATTTGTTGTGTATTTAGTGAGATTTATATAAAAAGATTCTATTTCTCTAAAATGAGTTATATACATAATCTTAATTAAAATGAGTAAATGAGCAAATAAATAAATAAAAACATATATACATGTATATATTACTCATTTAAATTTATTTAAGATTATAAAATATACTCCACTTGAAATTAACTTTAAAGAAATTAAATTAAATGTTATATTATTTTTTTAATATTGAAAAGTATTTTTAAAAAGTAAAATGCTTTCTGAACAAAATGAAAATGTTTTCTGATTTATTTTTAAGATGTTTGGATAAAAAAAAATTAAGTATGAAATAAAATAAGATGTTACTATTCGATGCTTAAATAATCTAAATCTTTTAAGAAAGAATGCATACATCAGAAGCCAATTGGTTGCATGATGTCAGCACACAATATCTTTTATATATGTGTGTGAAGGTAATTTTTCATATAAAAATATTTTATTAGTAACTTTTAAAATCACAAAAATAAAAATAATAAGGAAAATAATATATAGAAATTTTTCCAGAATTTTTAGAAGTTAAAATGGATTTATAAAAATTAAAACAAAAAAATACAATAAAAAGAAATAAGAAAATAAAGAAAAGGAAAAAGAAAAAGAAAAGAAATTCGAAAACGCATTGCCCAAGCTCGAACCCAGGACCCCAGGGTTGAAACGCAGCGTTTCAACAAACTAGCTACCCACGTGGGCAGTAATCACAACGCGTGTTTAAAATAAAAGGAAAAGGCACGTGGGAAAATTAAAAATAAAAACAAAAACGCGAAGGAGGGTAGCCAGGATTCGAACCCGTGCCCTTCGTGCGTTTTAAGTTTAGAGGAACATCGTTTTTCCATTAGACCGCTAGGCCCATCGCTGTTAATTCTTTGAATTAAATTCGTTTTATCCTTTTCCATCTGAGTCATCTTCTTCAACCTTCTTCTCAAACCACCATTGACGAATTTTGAAAACTCTGCTAACTACCGCCCCAGCTCAGCCTATGACCTTCGTGACTCATCAAACCTACTCTAGGACTAAAACCAATAAAATAACCACCGTGGGCGGTGGCGGGAGGCTATAAATAGCCATAACCAGAAGCTCAAAAATGCAGAAAACGCATAAGAAATTTCTTACTCAAAATCACTCTCTGAGCCACTAAATTACTCCCAAACAATCCCATTAGTTTCGTATAGTGTTCAGAAACCTATTAGAAGGAAGAACTCAAAGAAACGAGCCCAGAAACCCGAAGAACCAGAACCTCTATTAACAGAAAATTCAAGCTTACAATTAAGGTAGGAGGAGTCTTCTTTTCTCCTAATTTAATTTACAGAACTCTTCTATATTTTGTATGCTTCGTTTTTGTTTAGTTACAAGTCCTGAAACTCCATGAATTACTATAATCGAAGTGAAAATCGCCATTTTTAATCGAAAGAAAAACCTTCTTCATTTAGTCTGTAGAAAGACTCTAAGGCCAAATTAAACCTCAAGATAGGTTCGCTTTAATCTTAGGAAGGATTCTGGGAAAAGAATTTAGCTTAATTCGGCCTAGAATAGAAAACCCCAAATTTGAATTTCTGGTTCGAAAATTTTGTTTAGAGGTTGAAGATGACCAAATGACC
>JAMLFT010007366.1:0-14892 GCA_026544285.1 Pachyrhizus erosus
AATAATAATAATAATAGTGATGATAATAATAATAATAATTATAAAACACACGAAAAATATAAGAAAGGATGTTGAATTATATTTTATAAAAAACTTTTTGATAATAATGAGCAAACAAACCAAAAAACATATCATTTACAAAAAAATTTAAAGACTTGAAAGACGAGTAACTGTAAAACCTTTTGTTAAAAAACAACTTGCCCAGTTAATAAATCTAAAGAAAGAAAGGAAATAAACACAATAAATTTTATACTACTGCAGATATACTATTGAGGCTACATTAAGTCTTGACAAACTACCAAGTTTCACTACATGTAAAATTACAAGTATTTTTCTTTTTCGCTAAGCCACTTTTGGCCCTACAATGATTTGTCTTTGTCCTAACCTCTTCAAGCTAATACACAAAAGTTTTCTTTTTCGAGTCTCTGACATTCATAACATACGAATATGAAAAAGAGTATAAGAGCTTAATTATCTAATACGCAAACTAGTTGAGAGCTTTTACAATAGTAATAAACGTGTTTCCTATTAGCAAATAGTCTAATATGTTTTTTTATCAACAAAAGCAAATATGTCAATTGCACAAGATGTGCTATATCAACCAGATGTGCAAGCTGTAAATGATGTGTTATATCAACCATAGACCATTGTATCAAAACAACACGAATCTGAGTATTACCCTTACTAACAATGCATAAGCTAAGATTTCATGTATTCCAACATAACACTCCCATTGTACCAAAAAAGTTATTGTCAATTAAAATAGTATACAATACAAATAACTTATTATTATAGCCTACAATGTTCCTTAATTATGTTTCATCATAATAATTGTATCTCTTTATGCATAAAATAGGTTGTGCTTTCCATTCATAAAAAAAGTATTTGAATCTCCTTGCCCGAGCTCATATCAAGGACCATGACATAAAAATAATTTTATCAAAAACTTGTTGTATATTGGGTTCCTCATGTTTGAATTCAATTGCATTTGGATGAGACCATAAACACCAAATTGTTGTTATCAATGTAGCCCTCCACACCTTTGTCTAAAATCCCATTTAGAGGTGTCAAGTGTTGATTGAAATGCCCAGATGAATTTTGTTGCACTGTAGTGTGAATCCCAATCCAATGATATACCCATGGCTACACTTCGTAGGTGAAGGAACATAAGAACACATGTTGGGAACATTCTCAAAACTTATTACAAAATAGACATAGACAATCCTCCATATTAGTTAAGATTTTTCTGTGGAATAAGTTAACTTTCAATTGGATGTGATCCAACATTAATTTCCAAGAGAAAGTTATTGCCTTTGATGGAACTGGGACATGCCATATGAACTTGCATGGTGTTCTTGACTTAGTCAAACTGGTATCAACTAGATTGGAGTATGTTAGAAAAAGTTGGTATACTTGTTTGACAGTATACCTTATAGTTAAGTTATCTTTCCTTGTCCATCTATCTTCCCCTTCAATTGTAGGATTTATTGCCTCAATTAAACTCCAAAAGAAGAAAAAAGATTCTTCATCCTGGCTAAACCAATCCCTCCTCTATGTTAAGTTCCATGAAAAACATGTTGCGTATTAGGCTCCCTTCCTATGTAAAGAGTGGTCTAAAATTAAGAAGTCTATTAGGTTTTTCACTTATTTAAGTGAAGAGGGATATGAGAAAAAAGTAGAGAGGTAGTTAGGTTTCAAACAAGAGAGAACACCAACAGTCTGAGTGTAAAGAAGAGAAAAAATAATTTTCGCTCACACATAAAAAAGTCATTGTAAAATTGCACTTTAACTTTGTTCATTATTGGATTAGGCTGAAATGTTGTCAGTAGGTTCATAACATCTAGTTCTTCATTTTGAACTGTTAGATTGTGAAAACAAGGTTTAATTTGTGAGATATTTAGTTTGTATGATAGTTCTATTCTTTGAGTTTTTTTTTTATCTTTTTGGTTTTCTATTTGTAATTGGTTGAAGACATTGATTTCAAAAGGTTCACTTTGGGTTATTTGATTTAGTTTATAGAGGGAGTTGTGGTTTGGCAATGAAAGATATAGAGGTGTGTGACATTGTCTACTATAGATGCGAAGTTTATTGTCATTACTGAAGCATGCAAGAAGTTTTTATGGGTGAAGAAGTTCTTGTAGGAGGTTGGTTTTGTGCAAGATAAATATTCAGTATTTGTTGATAGTCTAAGTGTTATCCATCTTGGAAAGAATCTAACTTTCCATTCAAGGTCCAAACATATTGATGTAAGGTATCATTGGATACGTGATGTTTTGGATGTTAAGCTATTAAAGTTGGTTAAAATTCGTACTAGTCATAATGGTGTTGATATGATGACTAAAACATTACCAAGAGGAAAGTTGGAAATTTCTTTTGAGATTTTCAATTTGGCGGGTTATCTCTACGTAGTTGTGAGGAGGAGATATGTTGGGTATTGAGCTTCCTTCCTATGTGGAGAAAAGCCTAAAATTGAGAAGTCCATTAACTTTCTCACTTGTTTAAGTGGAGAGGGATATGAGAAAATAGAAGAAAAACAATTAGGTCTCAAACAAAATAGAACACTAATAGCTTGAGAAAGAAGAGAAAAGAAAGTAATCTTCGCTTATACACAGAATAGTTATCATAAAATCACAACTACAAATTTATTCACCATTTGATCGAGCTAAATTTCAACATGTTTGTAACATCTGGTTCTTCGTTCTAAATGTTGGATTGTGAAAACAAGTTCTAAGTTATGATATATCTAGTTTGCATCGTAGCTTTGTTATTTGAGTTTTTTTTTTTTATCTTAGTTCTCTATTTGTAATCTTTATGGTCTTGTTGTTTGTTTGGATGTTAGCACTATTTTGTGCACTTGATTGAGACTCTCTTTTGTATCCTTATTGATCATAGTTGACCTATTTCTTTAGTCTAAACAACTTATGTTTTTTTACCCTTATTCTGAGAGAGGTTTTTCATGTTAAAAGTCTTTGGTGTCTCTTATGTGATTGTAGTGATTTGTCATTGCTATTTATTTTTTGTTTCTCCTTATGAATTCTTGCAAGTTGAAAGGATCTATTTTTGTTGTATTTGCTCTATGATTGGGTTCTTTATTATTATTATGTTGTTGTCCCAACACAACATTCCCCATTCCATCTTCCAACTTCCAAAATAGATTTTCCTTTCTACCTAGTGTTGAGATATATTCTGAGAAAGATAACTACTATTTTGTTTGGACCACACCATGCTTCCTCCCAAAATTTAATACATTTGTCATATCCTAATCTTCTCTTTATACTATTAATGAATTGTCCTCCTTCATATTCACTGCATATTTTTAAAATATCTCTCCGCCATAGTGATCCCTGAACTCGATGATTGCTTAAAGTTCGTAATATATCATCATGTCTTGCATTATCACTTTGAACCACAAACTATTAGCTTTTGTAATCATTCTCCAAGCCCATTTCCCAACTAGAGCCTTGTCGAATAAGTCTATATCCTTAATTCTCAATCTAGTATTTTCTTTTGACAAACACATTATTTCCTAATCAACCCACGCTAACTTTCTCTCATCCCTACAACCCCCTAGAGAAAATTTCTTTGTAAACTTGTCAAATTATTTATAACCTTTTTTAGAGCTCAAAAGAAAGACAAGAAATACATCGAAATAGAATTTAATGCTGATTTAATTAGGTACAATCTACCTCCAAAAGAAAGTTGTTTGTTTCTCCAATAAGTGGGTTTTGCTCTAACTTTTCTCAAACCAGTTCCCATGTCTCTACACTTCTTTAATTGTCGCCTATTAGAATACCGAGGTATGTGAATGGTATATTCATTGTCGAACATTTGTGTAGTGCAACAAAGCTTCTCAAGGTATTGTTTTCCACACCAACCCCACCTAACTTGCTCTTGTGGAAATTAACTTTGATTCCTAAGGCTAGCTCAAACATCCTTAGTATACTCTTCAAAGTGATCATGTTCCGAATTGAAGGTGCCCAAAAAAAAAAGTATCGTTTGTGTATTGTAGTAGATGTACTTTAATTTCTCCTATCCCCACTCCTTCAAAAAGATGTCCTTTTATTGATTTCCTAATGAGTCCTCCTAATTCCTTTACCACTAAGAAATAGGAAAAATGTTAAAGGGTCCCCTAGTCTTAAGCCTTTTTTACATGAGAACTCATCCATAGGACTTCCATTTACTAACACTATAGTTTTTTTGGACTCTAAATAATTCTTAATCCATTTCACCCATTTTTCGTAAAACCCTATCCATTTCACCGTTCAAATAAGGAATGTCCATCTTACAGAATAATATGCCTTTTCAAAATCTATCTTGAGAATGATTGACTTAATCTTTTTCCTCTTGATCCTATCTACTACCTCATTTGCAATTAATACCTCATCAAGGATATTCATTCCTCCCACAAAAGTTGATTGGTTTTCATCTATTAACAAGCTTAAGCACCTTGAATAATCTTTTGGAAAGTAACTTAGCCATGATTTTATAGAAACAACCTTTAGGGGTATGGGTTTGAACTCACCTAAGCTTTGCAAACTTTTTGTTTTTGGAATCAACACTATAAAAGCAACTTTTCCTCCCTTTAGTATTTTTCCATTTGCATGGAATTTGTTGATAGTTTCCATAATATCCCCTTTCAACAAGTCCCAAAACTACTTAATAAATATGAAATTATAGGCATCTAGTCTGGGGCTGTTATTTCCATCATAGTCCCACATTGCTTGCTTAACTTATGTTTCCATAAATCATGTAGTCAACTCTTCATTTCTCTAACCTCGATGTTGTTAAAGGATACAATGTCCAAGATAACCAAGACTATTTGCTTTTCCTTAAATCTCTTCACAAAGAAATTTTTTTACCACATTTTTAACCCTTTTTGGCTTGTCCACCCATCATCCTTGAATATCAAGTCCTTAAATAGTGTTCATCCTCCCCCCATCTAATAGATTAATGAAAAAATTGTGTTTTCATCTTCATCCCTCAACCATAGGTTCTTGGATTTTTGGTGCAAAAGTGATTCTTGTCTTCTTGCTAGAATCCAAATTTCCTCCAAATAGCTTCTTCTAAGATCATATTTATCTTGGGACAATTCACTATATTCTTCTTTGGCATCTAAGTCCCCAATCTTTTTTTACCAAATATCACATAGCACGTCCAAGTTTTCAAATTTTTCTTTATTCCACCATTTTAACTCTCTCTTTAACAACTTCAGCTTCTTTTTCAACATGAATGCCCCCACCCCCCTAAACAAGGATATTATCATATGAAGTTTTTATGAAGGGCACAAAATCATTTTTATTGAACCATGCATTGATCACCCTAGGTTTCAACCCCTAATCCACCACCTTATGTTTCAACACTAACGGGCAATGATATGAAATATCTATATTTAGTACAAATTGTATTAACAAAAGCCATTTATTGAGCCACTCTTAAGATACTAAGAACTTGTCTAGCTTGCTACTTTCTGGTTCTCTTGTAAAGCAAATAGGAAAGCACAATAAGGTGGGTTGAATTGTGTTTTAAAAATCTTTTGGAAAACTTTTGAATAAAACACGATACAAGATTGTTCATCTTTCTAAAATAGTGATTAAATGAAGTTTTAAAATGGATAATAAACGATAGATATAAAAGAATGTTATTTAAGATAAATTAACAATTCTTCTCTGCTAGTATGCAAATAATAAAAAGAAATGACATAACAAATTTTATACTAGTTCACCTCTATTATTGAGACTACGTCTAGTTTTTTACAAACTTTCATGTTTCAAGATATTCTTTAGTCAAGCCACTTTTGGCTCTACACCAATTAGTATTTTCTATGTTCTTCAAGCTTTTATAAATAGTATTATTTCACAAGCTACTTTTGGCTTAACACCAAGTACTATTTCCTAGCCTCTTTAAGCTATTACAAAGCGTATTCTTTCACAAGTGACTTCTGACTTAACACCAAGTAGTATTTTATAGTCTCTTCAAGTTGTTACAAAGAGTATTCTTTCAGAAATCACTTTTGGTTAACCTCAGATTCTAGGATAGATATGGGCTTAGGTTACTCTCAACATTTGTATCTGACTAATATGATCAACGGTATCGAGTCTATCAAATATGGTAAGTATTTGACAATTTGTTTTGGAAGAGATAATTTACAAGATATTCAGAAGAAGGGAATCATAAGAAGGTTTTTATTAAATTATGTAACTTTTTTTTTTTTTTATGTTCAAGGCCTTATTTAATTTATAGGTGACATTCTTCAATTATTCATTGTCTCACAAAGGTTTTTCATCTTCGTCTATTGATGAGACATTTAAATCAATAATTAATGTTGCATTAATTATTTTTTACTAACTAGCCACTTTCTTTGTTGATAACACAATCTACTTATATTCTCTTGTAACCTTCTATCAAATATCATATGTTAGTTTTGAATTTTTTTTATTCTAAGCAATATTAATGTTATTCAGAATGTTATTTTTGATATAAGAGCCTTTTTTAATACGCTTTGATCATTTTTTTTATTCTTTGAAACATTCTTTGCACAATAATAACATTTGTATGTATGTAATAACTACATATGATCAAACAAAATAGACAAATGAAAGAACATGAATTATCTGAAGACAAACGATAGACATATGATCTATAAGATAGATTGTAAAACACGTTAATAGTCTATTTACAATCATTAAACCTTAATTATTGTTATGAAACATCAAAACATAATAATTATTGTTATGAAACATCAAAACATAATAATTATTGTTATGAAACATCAAAACATAAAGTTTTAGGGGTCCTAATTACTTTTTGTCTTAAGACCTCCACTACAATACTAGCTAAATTTTGTTCCAACCATAGGTATACCCATAATACCTATATTTTATATGAATTGATTAAACATTTCCCTTTCTAGTGCCCTATTTCCTTCTAGCCTCGCTACTCCTTTCCTTTCCTCTAAGCTTCTAATTGCGTTGAAGTCACCCGTCAAGTAGAAAAGGTGGTTACCGTGTCTAGTTCTTTGTTGCAAAAAATCATCCCAAAGCCTTTTTTTTTCAGAAATTTCACATGGGGAGTAAGTGTTAATAAACATTAGATTTTCTTGCATACGTTCCCAAACACCATGAAAATCCAAATAACCAGAACTATGAAATGTTTCTAAGACGTCCATTTTACCATTGCCCCACATACATAAAAGACCACCTACCATTTTTATTGTTGGAATTTCTCTCTGTTCTACTTCTCTATCTCCCTAGATAACACTACATATATTAATTTCCACATGTTGCGATTTGGTTTCTTGTATATATACTAAATCCATACTTTCTAAAATGACCACTTTCCTAATTTTTCCCCATTTGACTTTCTCCCAATACCCCTTACATTGTATGATAGGACCTTCATGGATTATTTTTGACATACCTCATGTTTCTCCTTATAAACCTCCTCCAATTCTCTATTATCTCTTTCCTCCATGAGTGTCATGCTCCTTATAATCTCTTCGTCTAGAAAAAAAGTGGATCCGCCAACTCTCTTCCCTATCTCCCACAAAACACTAGTTTCCTCCCTATTGTTCTTCACACATTTGATTCCTTCACCATTAATACTTTTCGTTGTAGCCACTTCATTCATTCCCTTCATGATGACTTCAACATCTTCCACATATGATTGCTTCCTAATATAAATGTGTTTGTGGCTAGGTGTTATCAATTAGGTTTGTTGGAGAACAATCATTTTCAGTGATAGGCTTTGGTTGTTGTCTACTTGTTTTGTCTCCTCTTAAGGAATATGCAGTTGTATCTTGCCCTAGTAACCTTCCCCAATTTACTGGCCTCTGTTTCCTTTCCACTCCTATTTCCCCTTACTTTAGATTGTTATAGCTTTATATTTTGATCCAAGTTATTTTGCAGCCTTTCTACTTGGCATCCTTATACTGCCTTCTTTCCTTCATTTTTTTTTTTTGTTGATTCTTGCACTTTGTTTTGACCATCATATCTCCCCCTTGTACCCATTCTTAGCACACAACTTTAGTTCATCCCTATGTTGTTTTGGGGTAGCAGGCCCTTGGCTTCGTGGGTTGGATCTAGGTTGAAATTCGTTAACCCGAATAGCTTATATTTCTTGTGTTTATTTGGGCTTTGGTCTATGACAATCTCTGTTTGGTGTTTCCCATGAATCTTCCCATTGACACTGGGAATATTCTCTTCTAGTTGGTCCACCACATTCATCTAGCCTCCATCTTCATCTTCCTACTCCTCCATAAATGAAATCTTTTCCCTTCCTTCCTTGGTTGCATAGGAAGACAAATATTCCTCTTTATTGGTACCGCTTGATTGACATATGCAATATATGTCTTGTATTCCTCCAACTTCTTCCTCTACCCGAACTGAAACTATATCTTAACATTGGTTTCCTTCACCTCAAATCACATTCCATTCCACTCCATATCCTTTTATGTCAAGTAAGTTTTCTATTTCCATGTCATTGGGCCCTTCTGTGTTCTTTCTCGTGCTACTTAGGCATATGAGATCCCTCTATTAACTAGACTTGTGTTATCCATATGCTGGTTCCTACACCTCTTATTTTCCCCCATTTCCTGATTGTTATCCATCCTTTATTTTCGATGATTTTGATATAATACCCGTTTATTTTGTATTTGACTCCCTTATGCTTTTGCTTCGTTCATATTTTGGAAGATTTACCCTCATCTTTATGTTTCGTGTTATAATTTGTTCCAGCTGTTTTTCCAATTTGTATATATCTTTCACCCCTTTAAGCCTCACAAAGCCAGAGTTGAAGCCTTCTTGTGTTCTCTTTTTTGCAATAAAATTTTCCCAAACATAACCCCAAATGTTGAAAATCTTCCTCTTGATGCTTGTTCGGGAATCTTGTGAAGTAGAAGGATGTGATTTCTACTCCTCCCTTCAAGTTTGCCTCTAGCCTCACCTTCTTGCCTTTACTTCGTTCATGCTAGAAGTCATAGCCCAATTTCTATAATGAATGAACGTTAGGTTTAATATAAGAAATTAGTCTTTTAAAACATGATGGATCCTTAATTTATAGGTAGTCAAATATGTTATTAGCATATAATTTCTTCATTAGAGTTTCTTGTTCATTTTGCTTTCTACTGTGGAAAAAGAAAAACAAGCTTAAAATTATCATCGGTCTTAATGTATGTACACACCGATAAGTACAATGCAATTGGACTGGAAAATATTTCTAAGTTAAATTGTAACTATAGTCTAATAGTTTTAATAAGAGGTATAACACGAACAATCAATAAAATGCAATTGAATTTGAAAGCATTTCTAACTAAGTTAAATAGTAACTATTGTGTAACACTTTTAATATGAGGTAATTATATTTATACATTTATTTTCTTTTGATTTCTTTTTCATTTTATTTTTTTTTATATTTCTCTCCTTTGTTTTGAATCATATTATTTATTATATGTTTAAATTTTTCTCTATTCCATTTTATTATTTTTACAAGTCTTTCTTACAACTATTTAAATTTCGAGTAAACACTTGTAATACCCATGATAGTCAACATATGATGCTACACATTTTATGATATTTCACACTCAATTTTCTTATTGGTTAGAACCCTCTATAGTTAAAATCCTCTATAGGTAGCTCTTTTTGAGACATAGATAATTAACTCTAATACCCCCACATGTAACATCCAATTGCTTTTATAATCATTAACTAACCTTATAACCTAACTCTGGGACTTTTAACATGTTTTGTTCTCATCCACACACTTCTTAATAAACCTTTTAGAAATTCACTCATTTCATAATTGTTTCATGTCAAACATGCTTAATTGTGAAGTTTTTCAGTAATAGATTACTAAATAGCATATGTATCTTGTTGGTATATATAGTAGTAATTAATTCATTTAGGTTGTTCTTAATTGTACAATTTTATACATGTACAACCTCTAAATTCCTCTTTTTGGTGTGTTTAGAATGTTAAAACACTTTAGTATGTGATCAGAGGACCATAGACTTTTTTTTTTAATTTAAATACAAATATCACACCTTTCTTGTAAAATTTAAAATTTAAACTACCAAAATAAAACTTAGATAAAGATTCAACATTTTTCTTTAGTTGACAAGATGAAAAGTTTGTCATTTTAGAAATATTGTAAGATGGAATGAAAAAAATATCTCTTAATTTATCAATTAAAAATATTTTAGAATTTTATCATACTCATTGATTCTCTTTAGTCATTTTTAAAATCAAATATGAATAAGTATTTTCATAGTTTTCAATTTATTATTTTATTAAAAAATAAAATGTAACTTATCTAGTGATAAGAAAAATTATTTGGAATACTGAGTTATAGAAAATTGTTAAGTACTCTCTAAATTTATCATTATAACCAAATGTAACAATTTTTATTTGGAAAAAATTAAAAAAATATTAGAATTAAGTTTATAAATACTTAAATAACTTTATGATACCCATAAAATAGGGGTGTTTTGGTTTTGATATTTAATTTTTAATTTTGGTACCTCACAAAATTTTATCTTCGACTCATATACTAGTTATATCTATTTTAATGGTGATCACGTGCTACATTAGCAATTTTGTTCATTCAAAAAACAAACAAGGACATCATAAAAACGTCATATCATCATGATAACGTTAAAAGTACTAAAATAAAAAATGATATATTTATTAGTACTATTATAAAAAAGTGGCATATTTACAAAGATTAAAATTAAAATGTGACATATTTGTAAAGATTAAAATGAAAAAAAATATTTTTAGGGACTAGAATAAAAAGGTAACATATTTATAGGACTAAAATAAAAAAAAAGTAACATGTTTTAGGTTTAAAAAAACTAAGTGTAGGCTATAAGCAGGATATTTTTTAAAATAAAAATATAATACAAATATTTTAATATTTTTAATCTTTATTCATTGTCAACTTTTAGGTTTAGGCTATAAACAAGAAAATAAATGTTTAAAACTTTATCTTTTATCAAATATAACTAAAGAATAATAAAATAAAAGTAAAGATATTAAATAAACTAGAGAACATTTACTATATTATAAACAAAAACATTTAATTGGAGTATTAAATTTTTTTAAAATAAATAAAAATATGTGTAAAATAATATTTTTAAAACACTCGTTAATCAAAATGACATTTTTTTTGTCTTTTTTATTGTTTAGAATCATAATGAATAATTGATATTATCTTAAAGTAATAAAATAATTAGATAATTATTTTAGTGTAACGACATGCATGAATATACAAAAGTAAAATTCAAATAATTATTTTTAATTTTTTATAATATTTTTGTTGTTAAGTAACAATGTTAACTGATTACTTAGCAATGACCTTGACTTACCACGTCATCAAATAATTTGATAAGGTAATTGTGTGTATTTCTTTTGATAAATTATATTTTTAAATTTTTGATCAATTAGTTTGACATCATCAACTGTTTTGAACAAATAAGATTTAAATATATAATTTACCAAAAATATTTATATGTGATTGTCTTATTAGACTAACATGATAAGTTAATAAGTTGTCAATATTGATATTATGTTATCATTAATATTGTTATATTACAACGTAAATCAAACAAAAAAAATCTTTAAAGAATTAAAATCAAATAAAAATATTTTAACTAAAATAAAGAATCTTGTATTTTATAGAGACCAAAAAGATCATTTAAGATAAAATAATTTATAATAAATAATAGTTAAATAGCATTAGAAAAAATTTGTGTAATAACGTGTAACCTGAATTGATACACAGGCGCTATACAGGCAAAAAATTAGGTATCATCCCTATTGTCTAGAGGAGTTTAAATATTATAAGGAGGATCGTCGTTGCTATTTAGAAGTGCTCAATTATTATATATATGAATGATAATAGGTCAGGTCTTATATAAGAGCTATGTCTTGATCTATTTAAAGTTTGACTTAATCTAATCTATTTAATAAAAAAGTTTGTTTGAACTTTTAAAAAAATTATTTATTTAAATGAACTAGGCTTAAACTTATGTAAAAGTTTGTTAAGTATGATAAGTTAACCTATTTATTTATATAATATAATAAAAATATAAAATAAATATTTATATTACACCAAAAATAAATAAAATTATTAACTAATTAAATTTATAAGACTAAATTTAAATTATATATAGAAATGAGTTAGCTTTAAATTATCTTTATAGCTACATGGTCTTGATATGACTTTTACGTTAATGTTTCATATGCTTTATATATTATTTTTTTTATTGTATGATTTTTATGTTAGGTTTTTTACATTAGTCATATTATATGTGTTAGGCCTTTTTCATTTATTGTCTCTTATATTAGTTTTTTTAGTTTTTTCAAAAACTAAATTTTAATTGCAATGAAGTGGATCACGTTTTTTTACCATGTATTTTTTTTTAAAAAAAATCTCATTGATCCATTTAACTAAACCTATTTCAAAAAGAAGATTTGTTGACCTGTTTAAAATTAAGTTAGTCAATTTATTTATAATATTAATAAAAATCAAATTTTTAAATAGGTTAATAAATCATATAAGACTTTTTAAAATATTAGGTTAGAATTATAAAAATATCTATAATAAATAATAAATCAAACTTAAATTTTAATTTTATAAAACAAGTCAAACCTACTTATCTAAGACGTGACCTAACCTAACATATTTTCATCCTCGATTACAAGAAGCACACTAACTCTTCACACCTAGAAAAAAAAAAAAGAGTATCACAAGTTTTTACAGGAATAATAATGTTTCAAAAATGGATTAATTCAAAAATAAATTATAGTTTTATTTCTTACGTTTTATACACATTATATTTAATATTATTTTTTTATTTTTATATTAATCTTTCTTAACATTTAAAAATATTATACTTATTTTTTATATATTTCATTAATTTTTTTAATATTTAAAAAATATTATATTAACATCTTATATATTACACTAATATTTTTTTAAAAAAATGTATTAAAATAATTAACAAACAAAGAGATTACTGTATTTAATTTTTTTAAAAAAAAACGTTACTATAATTTCAAAAAACTTCATTTTGACTTCTCTTTGTAATGAGTTAGAAAAATGTTAACGTGATTCAACTCATGAGTTAGAAAAAGTCCAAACAGCATTATGGCACAACAACGAGTTCCACGAGAAAGGTTCAAATTAAAAGACAAAAAAAGAGACCAAGCAATAATCTCGGGTTATTTAACGAAATCAAAACGCACACAAACACCGAAGCGTAGAAAATCATCTCACTCACCAAATCACCGCCATTCATTTACACCACACATGTTTCCGTGGGCCCCATTGGCCTTCCCATAATCACTATAAATACCCTCACCATCTCTACACTCTTACACACAAAACAAAAACAAAAACATCAAATTACAAATCTCTTTTAACACTTTCATTCATTATTTGTTTGCTATTCACTTTTTCTCTTTCTCTCCAACCATGGCATCTCAAGCGTTCTCCTTCGCCACCGTTCTCGTCGTGGCTCTCTTATTCGCCGTCGCCGCCGCACAAGATCTGTCTCCGGCGCCGGCTCCGGCGTCGGGATCCGATGCCGGAGCTGCCGGATTCGTTTCAAACTCTCTGGCCGTGATTGGAGCTTCGATTGTGCTTTCAATGCTCGCAATCTTCAAGCACTGAATCTGATGATTCCGAATTTCATTTTCTTTTGTGGATTTCGTGTGAACAGTGTTGATTCGTTCTACTCATACACGTTTGTTATTTTTATGATTTGGATCTATATACACATGAGAGAGAGATTTTTCAGCATTTATGTAAAGGATCATTTATCGTAGGTGTCAGTGAGAAATAATAAGAATATTTATATTTTTATATGCTTGTTATGATTTTCATTTTTAATATGTGCATCTTGCTAAAATGCTCTCAAGACACCTGTTAAAAAAATTAAATTTTTTTATTAGAAATTATATACGAATAAAGTTTAAAATAATAAAGGATATTATTTTATGTATTTTAATAAAAATATATTTTAATTTCTTAATCAATTTCCTTAAAATATTAGTCAGTATTTTCCTTAATATATTATTATCATTATTATTTTAATTTCAGTCTGTAATATACATATTTGCCAATTTTATGATTGAATGGCTTTTATTTCTGTTGTTTTTCTTCTTTTAACTAGTGTTTTTTCTACTCCTATTACTGATTTTTCTTTTGGTAAAAGGTGAAATGATTTTGGATTTGGAAATAATTTTGAGTAGCAAGATAAGTTTTGAATAATTGTTTTTTAGTTTAATTCTATATTTTATCATATGATTATCAACATTTTACTAACTTTATTATCTAATTTTTGTTAATGTGTAAAAAAGATTGACATATATTTAAAAAGTCATGTCATTTTATTACTAATATGATAGTAAAATATGTATACATTAAAAAAATATTATAATTAAAATTTGTAAAAAAGAAATTTAGTAAAATATCTAAAAATTAAAAATATGATGATAAAATACAAAAAAAAATAAGTGAGAAAATTTGTAAAATTATAAAAATTAAATGATAAAATATGTAATTAATTATTTTTTATTAAAAACAACTAATGGTTAGTATTGACCTTCCAACTCTAACGGTTTAATATTTACCTTCCAACTTTAAACGGTTACTAATTAGAAAGAGTTTGAGAAGTCTAGTTTGAACCACGGTTTTAAATTGGGAGATAAATAATGTTTAATTAAAATTTATAGTGATAAAAGCTTAATTTTTCTCTTGATAGTATAAAAAGTTTTACATGTGACCCAATTAAAAATCATAGTTGAGATAAATTTAAAATAATTATTATAAAAGTAAAAAAAATTACTATATATGTTAAATTGTGATGGGATAATAGAATAAAAAGTATTGATA
>JAMLFT010007367.1:0-14892 GCA_026544285.1 Pachyrhizus erosus
ATTTTTTATTATATTTAATTTGATTTTTATTTTATAAAAAATTAATTTAAATTTTTATTTTGAAAATAATTCTTTTAAATATTTTTTTATTTTGAGATATAATTTAAATCTATTTTTATTAATTCAAAACGTAAAATTTATTTAATTAAAATTATCTACATAAAAAAATAAAATTATGCAAACTAATTGATTATTCAAACCAAAAAGCGTTAAAAATATGATCAAATTCTATTGAGTCTTAGTCATAATTTATCAAAAAATAACTCTAATTATCAAATCCTCAATTTAGTAAGATAAATTTTATATCTCAAATTAATTGAAAAAATTTAAAATCATGTCTTTAAAATAAAAAAATTATCATTATTTTAAAATATTATTAACTTATTTTAAAAATATAAAACAACAACCTAATATAATCAAATACATTAAACACTAAAATGTATTTTAGCTCTAGATTTTTAGATAAGATAACAATTAGAAACCAAAACTCGAAAGTCATATTTGTCTGTGAAGCGGTGTTTGTGAGCAGAAGAATCAAGTGAGGGGACAGAAAACAAAATTGTGGTTTTGTTTCCAATTTCCTATGGACTTTGTTCTTCTTCACTTAGTTCTCTTTGTTCCAATCCTTTTCTGCATCACTTTTCTCTCTCTGCCTCTTCCCAACCCAACATGTAACTAACTCTCTCTTCTCTTTCTCAGTTCTCACACAACTATAACATGTAACTACTTCAACCTCTTAGCCGCCTTGCTCACTTTCAATGCTCCCAAACTCTTAGCTCCATTCTCATGCAAATTTTTACTTTCTTTTTTCTACTTTTTATATCACTATAGATAAAAACATTACAATAATTATTATGCAAACATCTATTAGTGTCAGTTTTTAAGACTTATGTTACTTTTGACAACTGTGTCATATCTGCTAGTTTTTAAAATTTGTTATATTTTTTATACTATGGTTCTCATCGTGTAGAGTTGCATGGTTCTGTAAACATTGGAATTCAATGAAGTATGTGACATTTTGTTTTTATTTTTTCTTTTTTCAGATTTTTTGGCTTGGAAGTCACCGTTGTCTCATCCAGTGGCTGATTTGGTTTTGAGGAATGGGGTTATATATACCAGTGATAATTCCCTCCCATTTGCAGATTCCATGGCAGTGGCCAATGGGAGGGTTCTTCGGGTTGGCAACCATTCGTTTGTCCAGGTTATACTTCTTGTGATGCTAAATTTACTTCCCCATTTGTTAAATACAAGAAAGAGCAATTTTATTGGAATTTGATTTTTATGCACTCTCAGTGTAAACAATTTTATACTATCAACCGATTGGAAATCATCTTTTAAAAGTAATCTTAAATGTGACTTGTAAAGTAGTTACATTAAAAGTCAACAGGCTCATGTCATTGGATGACATTGTAAAAATCTTTACAATGTCAATACGTTCTAATTTAATTCACTTCATTGAACTCTGATGTTGTTGCTGCTGCTCCTATATGTGGCCTTAATTGCAAACTGATTCTGACCCAGATGTGCTTTTCAACTTTTATGTAGGAGTTGGAAAGCTATGGAACTCAAGTGCTGGATCTTGGTGGGAAGGTTGTGGTTCCCGGGTTCATTGATTCCCATGTGCATTTCATTGATGGTGGATTGCAGGTTAAGTGCATGTCCCAATTTTCTGAATGTTTCTTTTGTCCAATTTCTTATTATGTGCTTGAGTCTGTTTATTTACCTAGTTTTCCTGAAATGACCATATGGGACTGTCTGATCTTAAGAAGATTCTTGTAATCTCAAATGTTTGATTCTTGAAGCCACTTATGCAAAACTACTAGTCTATCAATCAAATGTGGTTTAGAAACAACAGAAAGTCATATTGTTTAAGGATGGATTTTTGTTGTCCATAGGCTAGGACGCTTGAATCATTTGAATGTATGGGCCTAATGTTGATTTTTCTATCTGAGAAATCCTTTATGTTTGTGAACCTACAATGTGTTCCCTGCTTTAAAATCCTACCAGTAGTTACAGATGGTGCAGGTGAAGCTGAGAGGTGTTAATAAAAAGGAAGAATTTATCAGAAGGATCAAAGATGCAGCACAAAGTAAGCCTTGACTTGTGTACGTTTTCCTAGTTTTGATGGGGAGATAATTTACACCAAACTAGTAGTTTCCTTGAAGATGATCATATGTGTCAAACTGTCAATATATATTCTTCTAATCTTGTTTGAGTGCCAGCTCAAATGCAAATTGTATTCCACTTTTCAAACTTGATTCAGATTCCATAGTTAAAATTACCATCTAAATATTCTGTTGATGCAACTAAAACAAAAGTTGACGATACTTGTGGTTATGTTTCTATATGTCATAAAACATCATTTAAGTCCTTTAATTCTTAGTTTGACTCCATCAGACATCTTTGTCTCATTTTGCCATTTCATCTAGTAGTGGATTCATTGAAGTTGGCTGTTTTGCCCTCTTATTTCTTTAAGACAAACCTATTTAATGAGCTTTTAGAAAAGACTGCCATTCTTTCTCAGAGTAATAATATGTTGGAATAGAGGCTTAAAGGCCTGGGGTAAAATCCGCACAAATATATTCATCAAATGGGAGATATCACACAGGACAATTTTCAAAGTGGATTCCTCTTTGTTCTGAATTATATTATATCTGATGTTTACTGATTTTGAACTCTTTAACTTTAGACATAAAGCAAGGTTCCTGGATTTTGGGTGGTGGATGGAACAATGATCTATGGGGAGGAGATCTGCCAGCTGCCTCTTGGATTGATGACGTTACTCCTAATAATCCTGTGAGCCCTTTATGTTCTTTCCATTTTGAAAATCTTCATTGACAGTAATATAATCTTATTTAAAATATACAAGCAGGTTTGGCTGTCAAGAGTAGATGGCCACACAGGCTTGGCTAACACAGTGGCACTAATGCTGGCTGGGATTACAAATTTAACAGATGATCCAAGAGGGGAAACTATATTGAGGACTGCTGATGGAGGTAATACTTTATTATCTTTATATTAAAAGAACTTTTATCATTCTGGTGGTTTCATTATTTTGTTTATGGAATGATGAAGTGAATTTCTAAAGAATATATGACTCAAATAATATGGGATTATCCTTTTTGCATATCCTACTCTTTAATTAATCATTTTTCATTGTGAACTTGTAAATTTCAAAAGTTAATAACTTGAACTACAAAATTTTTAGTTTCTGCATTTTTATGATGATTTTCTGGATGCTATATTGTGGGTGTTTAGTATCCTGGACATGACATCAAAGCCGCTATGACTAAGAGTCATGAATTTAATTCTTGCCATCACCCAATATTCTAAACCAAATTGAGATTCAACTCAAGATAAATGCTCTTGTGCATTGTCCATGCTTCAATCCCAAATGGCTCTTGCACGAGGGGGCATGTTTGAGAGAGTGTTGGTCTCAGCAGTACTAATTGTATACTTGAAAAAAATCTACAATTAGATCCTTTCATTCCAGAAATCAATATAACAAATTAAAGTATCAAATCTATATGAAATGATATGCTCTATAACAGAAAATATGAAACTGATGATAAAAGGATTTAAAGATATTCAGCAATATTCAACAAAATAAAACCATTCAGCATCCTTAACAAGCATATTAGCATGTCTTATTGTCATTCCATGTCAACCTTTGTTTGAAATTTCTAGTAGCATTTTCTTTACCACTACCACATTATTACTCACATGTTTGTCAGTCTGCTTCGTGTGTTTTCCGATGTGGACTTCATGTTTTGGTGTTTTTGTGTTACAGTCAATATATGAATTTATTCTGACAGTTAAAAATGTTACTGCTAATTTTGTTTTAAGATTTTTTTTTGGTTTTGTATTATTTAAACCAATACAGTGTAACTAATTGTTGTTATCATGCAGAACCTACCGGATTACTAATTGATTCTGCAAGGACACTTGTTACGTCCCAAATTCCAGAGGATTCAGTAGATGATAGAAGGGAGGCATTGCTTAGAGCAAGCAATCTTGCCCTAACAAGGGGGGTGACAACAGTTGTTGATATGGGAAGATGTTATCCTGGGTTTTCAACCGAACTTTCTTGGGATGATTTTTCAGGTTTAATCTAAAACTAAGTTATATTTATAGCTCATAAGATGATTCTTTTTTTTTTTTTCATTTTATTCTGTATATCAACTGAATGCCAACTTAGTCATAAGGGGAAGATTGTTTAAATCTCTGAAGAACTCATATTATAAGCAGTTTCACTGTACTGAATATTATTGAACTATACATACTTGAACAAATCTGCTTAGTCCATTCAAATGCAACATAAAGTAATGCATTTATAACTATGAGAGTAGAAGATTTACCTTATTCATTGAATAGCTTCATTTGTGTAATAGCTTGAGTTGATCTAAATTATATTATTTAATATTTAAATTAATTAAGAAAAAGGGAGTGGGAAAACATACATGATGTAATTTTAATCTAACTAATGCAAACCTAAAGCCAAGATCCAAGGACAACGCCTTTGGAAATTTGAACTGTGATTGATGTTTTCTCTGATTTTATGAGATTTGTGAAAAACCTTTTTCTTGAGTTTAGGTGAGCATTCATTTTATTGTTTATTACTTTTTTGGATTGCACAGATGTTTATCAATGGGCTAATTCTATGTCAAAAATGAAAATTAGAGTGTGTTTATTTTTTTCAATGGAGACACGGTCACGTTTGGTGGTAAGACTCCTTTCTGACTTATGATTTATGGAATATTTAGTATATTATCACTCTTCCTTAATTTTTAGAGCTTATTTTTATGTGTTCCTTCTTTTCTATCTTTTTGCCTTTTTTGTAAGTGAAATTCTTCACTTATCAAGGAAAAGTTTGAAAAGGAAACAGGTATCAACTATCAATCTGTGTGATAAGTTATTCTATTTATAAGATTCATAGCCATATTTGCTAAATGTCTTGGAGTGTATGCCTTAGATATTTTCTTCAAGTGAGGAAATTTAGGTTTGTCCCTCACAATTAGACAACTTCCTACCAATTGGCTTAAAAGTGCTTACCAAAGGACACTAGTAGGGTAGATTCTAGTGGATACTTGCCTTATTTGCTACTCTTGGAGCGTTTGGATTGACAGGATTTCTGGAAATTTAGTAATCAAAACACCAATATTTCTTTATTAAGGGACAAGTTGTACATGTTGCATGTGTTTGGTTGTCAACAGATAATGTGTTTGAGGAAACTCTACTTCCCTAAGGATGCTTGCTAAAACATTTCCCCTGTGTAACTTTTTGCTAAGTATTTTGAGGATTAACTGTTATTTGAACTAGTGGTTCAGAGTGAGAAATGTCATAGGTTTCATAGCATGATTTTATTGCATCAAACAATTAAGACCATGGCAATCTATGGAATACAACTTTTTAATTGATATATATCCAAAATAAAGCATGACTCCAATGTATGAGGTTTCAAATGAAATAATGAAAATGATTAGACCCTAGTCTTAATACTGCAAGGATTAAGATCTCCCTATGAAACCAAAGCCATAGGTAACACCTAGATATCAACATTAACTTAAGTTCAATGTATGTGGATGAAATAATGAAAAACAAAGTATTCCATCAAAGTTTAAAAAAAGGAAGCACCCTAAGCTATTAGACATACCTATGACCCCAAAAAAATCTTCATCATCAAGCATGTCTTAGGTCAATGGTCGAGGATTAGGATTTTTTATTACATGCCCTTTTATAGTTCTTCAGAGATTACTGTTACTGCCCAGCATCCTTCATCATAACCAATGTTGATTGTACAGTCACATTTTTATTTCCAGTAAAATGATAACTAAAATGTATTAACTTGTACTATTATATGTAATAGGCAGAACTCTTATTTGGTTTTTCATTAGTTTAGCTTTTATTGCCTTATGTTAATTCAAAATCCAATCCCTGCTCTTATTAGAATTGAGAGCAGATTAGGCCTAATAACTTCAAAAACTAGCTTAAGAAGGGACGATTGCCCAAGTCATTATAAGGAATAAATTTTCCATACCCCAAGCCAATGTGGGATGTTAACTCATGGCCAGGACTGGGCATCTAAAACATGAAGTTTGCAGGGATATTTGCAAATGTCCCAACATTAAGTCTGAGATAGACCACGATACCATATGAAAATTGAGAATAGACGAGGCCTAAATCAACTTCAAAAGCTAGTTCAAGAGGAAGGATTACCCAAGTCATTATAAGGAGTACTTTCATCATATACCAAGCAGATGTCAATCTTTATAGCTGTCTGGCTTTCTGTATGGGCATGTGTGTGTGTGTTTGGTATTACAATAATAATTGTTGTAAAGTATTTTTTTTTTTAAAAATTGTAATATATTTATTTTATGTCCAGTAAATTTTAACATTTATCTCCTAAAGTCACATTTTTCCATCTTAGGATGTGATTAACAAAGTCGGCCATGCCATAAGCGAATGGATTTATATAGGTGGTGTCAAAGCTTTTGTTGATGGGTCTTTGGGTTCCAACAGTGCATTGCTTTATGAGGTGAGACCAGACATCCAAATTTTCCATATAAATTACCTGTTAATAAAAAATTTCAAAATCCATTTACTTGTCCATTTTCAATCATGTTTTGTTTTTTAATGGATATGGGTTGGGGATGATAAGGAGAACCTAAGTTTATTGGTAAAGAAGTTTAGCTCCTAGTTTTACTATGTGTATCTAATCATGTAGTTTAACCATGGTATTCAAATTTTGTAGCCATATGTTGATGATCCTGACAATTATGGTCTACAAGTGACTGAACTTGAAGCACTTCTCAACATGACCTTGGAGTCTGATTTAAATGGTCTACAGGTGATTTATTCTTTTGTTATTGGTTACCAAACTATTGTGTTTATATGAGATTTCAGTTACCAGCTGGCTGTCTTCTGGTTGTTTCATTTCAGGTTGCTATTCATGCTATTGGGGACAAAGCAAATGACCTTATCTTGGACATGTATGGTTCAGTAGCTTCTACAAATGGAATGAGAGATCGAAGATTCAGGGTAATATTTTTGCATAAACATAGAAAGCTTCAATAATTTTCTATTGATGATGGGAAAATTTTGCTTCAGTGATGTTTGTTCTAATATAATCATTGTAAAGCAAGTTAACACGGAACTTAAATTCTGCTTTAAGATTGAGCATGCTCAGCAGTTGGCAGCTGGAACCCCAGGCCGATTCGGAAAACAACGGGTTGTTGCTTCCATGCAGGTTTCTTATGATCATTATCTTGTGGCCTTTAATTACTATTAGTATTATATTCGTTAGAGAAAAATGGAAACAAATATGAAATGTATGGAGAAGAATATACTGCTGAATGAATTTTGCAATACCAGAGCAATGTTCCTATAAAGGTTCACGCCCTTGTTCACAAATAACAAAAGAGCAAAAACTAGGGTTGTTTGGCTTAAGAAATTGTTTCCTGTTTTCATTTTTTTTTTTCACTTTTAATTACGAAAATACTATCTTATTTTCACTTTGTTTTCTGTTTCCAAAATATGTATGAAACAGTGAAAATAACTTTTAATTTTTGTCTGTTTTCATTTTCTTTTTTTTACTTCCCTATACAATTTTTTATAAGATGAAACAAAGTGAAAATAATAAATGAAAACATAAAGCATTTTCCCAAACAACCCCTAACCTTTTCTCTCCTCCCTCTCCAGATATATAAGGCATTACACATTAATTGCTCCCCCATAGCTAATTCCAATTCTGCCCCTTCTTTTTTTCTTCTGCTATATGTTTTCCAAACCTAAGGCCCATCATTGAGTTGGACTGGACCAACAATATATGAACTGGTACTAGAACAATCACTAGAATGGCTGCTTTGTGCAATTAAAATGAGAGGGTTTGTCGCATGTTGGACCAATCCAGTAACTAAAATTTTTTTACAATGATTCTCTCATTTGAAACATTTGAATTATCTAATCTTAGTGCTTCTTTTTCTAAACAATTAAAGTGTCAAGCAAATCCCAAGAACATAAGGGTAAAAAGGCAAATGAAGTCATAAAATAGAGTTCTACCTTCCACGCTGGAAGTTGGTATTGTTTATATGAACATATCATGTACTTGCTAATCTCAAGGGCATATACTTTCTATGTGTACTATGAAAATCCAAGTTTGCACCGTTATGAAATTTCTTCTCTTAGCAACTCTGTACCCCAAACTTGCCAGCAGCTCTCTTATCGCTTCAATTTGTCTCATTATTGTTCTTATCTCAAAAGTGAGTTAATAATAATAATGAACCCCTCCCTATTATATGTTTTGACAGTATAAACAATGCCCCTTACAAGATTTGTAATAATTTCTTACTTTCAATCATCAACAGCCAGACCAATTGTTGGATGATGCTGACTCTACTAGCAAAAAGCTTGGCAAGGATAGAGCTGAAACAGAATCATATTTATTTCGATCACTCTTAAGTAACAATGCATTAGTGGCATTTGGTTCTGACTGGCCAGTAAGTATGTTGCATTTATTAGTACCCATCACCTCGCACATTTTCATTTTCTTACTTAAACTTGTTAAGAGGTACTTTGCACAATATCATGTCTCTCTTTTACAGGTGGCAGACCTCAATCCCTTAAGTGGTATTAAGACAGCAATGAGAAGGAGGCCTCCCACTTGTGAAAGTGCATGGATTCCATCAGAATGCATTTCATTAGATGATGCAATAAAGGGGTAAGCAGCATTAAAGCGCTCGTGTTATTCTGATGTTATGTAGCTTGTTGATATCTTGTCTACTTGTGTGATGAGAACCACATAAGGTGGACTAGTGACTGGCAAAATTTTTACGTATGGTAAAAAGATAACCTTTGTAAGACTTGTTGGTCTGTCAAATCAGAAAATTAATCAAAATATCTTAGTGTTAATATCATGATGTAGTACTCGTGGCCTGCTCAATGGTCATCTGTACTAAATAAAAATAAAATTGAGACAGACATGAGCCCAAGTTCTTGAGGAATATAACAATAACATCCAATAAATAGGTCTGTTGGATCACATGCTTAACTCTAAAATCATTGACATCTTAGAAGACATGTTTCTTAGTGCTCATGCCTATCTGAATTTGGTAGGTAGGACCATTAAATGTATGGCTTTTAAATAGTGGAGAGACCACTTATCTTCTGTGCTTTGTACTTTACAGAAATTTTCACCCACAATACTCTATTGTTCTCTTTGTTTTTTCTTCCGATAGTGATTAGATGGTACATGCACAACTTCTTCATAAGATGTTTTTAGCAAGTTTATTGAGTAATCTTTTGACTGCTTGGGTTGTGCACTTTCCTTATATGGTCATATTCCAATTTCCAATTTATATACATGCATTTCTTTTACTATTCGTGCATGATACTAAAACTCTCTGTGACCTTGACAGTTACACCATTTCTGCTGCTCGTGCAAGCTTCCTTGACAAAGATCTGGGATCCTTATCTGCAGGGAAACTGGCAGATTTTGTCATATTGTCCACTAATTCATGGAAAGACTTTGCTGAAGAAGCATCTGCATCTATTGAGGAAACATATGTTTCTGGTGTGAGAGCATATCCTTGAAGGTCTTCCATTTTCAGTTTGATAATAATTTTTTGGTTAAATTATAAAATTCTGCTAGTGTTTTTATTTTAGTCCTTGTATGAAAAAAAGCTCTACATTTTAGTTGATACATAAAGTTTACGAATTAGTCTTTTCTGTTTGTCAACATTATAGTAGTGTTAGACTTATCTTATTGTAGTACTTGATAATATTTTTTATAGTTCCTACAAAAAAAAAAAAAAAAATTACACTTCATCTTGATCACTACATAACAAAATCTCTACATTCTGGTTAACACCTGACACTTTTCCATGGTCTCAACATGAAAAAATCTCAACACTGCTATAATTTTGATAAATTTTGGCGATTGATTTGTAACCATTTTTTTTATTTGTAGGGAATAAAATGTAAGGTTTTTTAATTCTAAATACACGTGAAAGATGGTTGTAGTGGCAGTTTTCAGGACAGATAAACTCAATTGCTATTCTCTGACCCATTTAAGTAGGAAACATTTTACCTACTCAGATTCGTGAATTTAATCAAAATACGTTCTTGGTCTTGGTTTTGGTAAAAAAGAAAAAGGGAGAATTTTTCCTTTTTTTAGATTGGTAGTTTAAGTCATTGTGGGATAAAAAAAATTGTTGGCAGTTAGGTGTGTTAGTTGGAATGATTGTTTCATAATTCATTTTTTACTTAGCTTTAATATGATGTTTAAGACATGCTTACTATAAATTTTTTTTAAGAAAAGTTAACGAAATTTCTTCTAATACTTTATTTTAATATTATTTTTATGATTGGTCAAAATTTATTGAAAAATATTCATTTTTAGGAGTCTTATTTTTCATTCTCTCTTATCTAGAAATAAGATTTATCAAAATGGGTGATTTTTAATAAATTTTGACTAATTACAAAAAAGTGTTACAAGAAGAATATTAAAAAAAGTGTAGTTAATGTTTCTTTTTTTTTTAAATAAATAAAAAAGAAAATAAAAAAACAGAAGTTATTACCTGTTTTGGTATTATCCAATAAAAAAAATAGAAGAAAAACTTTTATTCTTTTATTGTTATATTTAGCTTTGTATAAAAGAATAATAGTTTATATTAATAATTTTGGATGAGATAAAAATGTGATCCATAATAAATAAGAATCTTTCGATTTCTTTTATCCTTTATAGGTTTTAAAAAAAATAAAAAATAAAAAGATAAATTATATAAATAACAAAGACTCAATTAGCTAGTGAACTTGATAGATAATCAAATTGGACAACTAAAAAAATTCACAATTGTCTAAAATTGAAAAAATTGATCATAGAAATTTGGTTTGAATAGATCTTTAATCAAATGTTTTTATTTTCTTTAAAATTATATAATTTTTATTTAAAAATATTATTTTAGATAAATAAAGCTTTACAAATAGATTATTAATATTTAACCTTTGTTATCAATATTTTGTATGACGTTATGATTCTTTTACATCAATTTGTAATTTTATATAATTTTTTATGATTTTATGTTAATTTATTATATAATATATTATATAATAAAAAATGAAGAAATAATGAAATTCACAAATTTTATCACATGTCTTTTTTCTTTTCCTTTTTTTTTCTTTTTATAAGAAAATAAATTTATTAAATTGAAAGGATACTCAATGCCTTATACAAAGGTTATGACTTATGATAGAAAAGGGATAAATAAATAACCTAAGGAACAGCCAAGGAGAACTCAAACTCTTTTATCTCTCTTATTTTTCTCTCTTATTCTTTAGATAATCAGTAAATCAGTCATCTCCTTCCTTTTTTTTTTTCAAAAAAAAAAAATTGGATACCAAATAAATCATTAATAATTTTATTTTATTATTCTTCTTGAATTTGGACTAAATTTAACTTAATTAACTTATTCGGTGAGAATTATCTAAGTTCATATATATATATATATATATATATATATATATTTTAAATCATAGTATCGGAAAGGTTACAGGGTTAGGTAAATGTTTATTATAGTTGAGGCTGAATAATTAAATTTACTATAAGTTTTGATACTTTTTTAAATTTGGGACGAGGCAAACTTAATTTTAAAAGTTTACTTGTGAAGTAAGAATTGTTTTTTAAATTTTTAGTAATTATTATTTTAAAAATAGAAATAAAAGTAAAATAAAAAATATTACAAATTTGAAAGTTTTCATGGGAGATAAGTGTAAATTATTTTAATTTTATTTACCTCTATCTTATTTTTTTATACGAATATTCATGGAACAAATTGAATTAATTTTTAAAAATACAAAATTCACCCTTTCAAACTAATTTGGTTGTGTAAAATACCGTATGATTAATTTAATTTTAAATATAATTTCAATCTTATTTAAATCCTTTGGTTTTATTTTGTTTTTTCAAAATTTATAATATAGAATTTTGTTACATTATTTAAAATTTATTAAAAATGATTTACAATTAATTTATCAAATATATTAATATAAGTCAAAAAAATTCATTAAAATAATTTTAAATATAATCATAAATTAATTAACAATCCTACACTGCATGTCTAAATTTAAAAGAGGAAATCAAAATTGAGTTGAAACATAATAAAACTGTTCTTAAATAAATATGGATAATAGTAAAATGTTTTAGATAAAAAATATTATTTTAAAAAAGATATTTATAAATTTTCTATATTATTTATATTGACCAAGCTTTTAAATTTATGTTTAAAGCTTAATCTAATTTAGTTAATTTTTTTATCTTTAAATTTATTTGATGTTTTTATTTTTATTTTTTAAAACTTGCTGTGTATTTCTAATGCCAAGGTTTGCTACATTGCAAGAATCCTTGTGATTCAGTTGCTTTATTACAATCAATAGTAGTCTAGGCTATGCCCTAGCCCTAGAGGCTAAGTTAGCCTAAACTTTTTTAGTTTTTACCTACTTTTGTTAAGTAGTACCTAGACTAGGGGCTAACTAAGGCACTCTCTGACTCTCTTTTTCTTTGTTAAGAAATACCTAAAACTCTAAATTCTAATGCTAGTTAAAATCTATCTAACATATATTTTATTATTAATTAAAATTTATTAAAAAACTAAATTACGAAAATTTTATTATTTATTTAATAAAATTTATTTTTCATTATCAAATATTATCTCAGTTTATTAAGCCTGTATTTGTTGTGTCTTTTAAAAAAATTGTATCTTTTATTTAATAAACAATCACACATCTTAATATTGATTTATGATTGAAAATAATTTGTACGTATGTTTTAATTATATTTAATTGTATCTCTTTAATAGACATACACTTATTTTTAATAAACACACACATCTTAACATTGATTTATAATTAAAACATCATATTTAATTTTAAAAATAATTTTATCTAACCAAAATGAGGAAACTATATCCATATAAGGAGTTCGATTTATAGTATATTTGTGAAAAAAAATATATGTTTAAAGAAGTTTATTTTTTAAATAAATGTTAATATTTTGATAAATTAATTTTTGATTTTTGATTGAAAAATATCTAAATTTATAAAACAAAAAGAGTAAATTAAGAATATAAATAATAAATGTGTGGGATTATTTTTGTAGATGTATTTTATTTTATTTTCGTTACTTTTTTTTTCCTCTTTTTTATTTGGTGCAGGACTAGTGTAAAAGTGTATCCTTGGAATAAGAAAAAAAAAAACGAAAGAAAGAAAGAAAAAAAAATGGCTAGATTATAGCGTGTCCATAGCATAAAATGCTAGAGGCACAATTAGCATCCAATGAAATTTTGTACAAATGACCCAACCTTCTCTCATTTTTTTTAATTATCAATTATATTAGGAGAGGCTTTAATTTCAAAAATAGAACCATTCTTAATTGTTTATAAAAAAAATTAATAAAAATATTTTAATATTATAAATTTTTTACATTATCATTTAATTATTAATTATCATATTTTTTTATCAAAACTAAAAATATTTTTCACCAAAAAAATAGTCTTCTTCAAAAGAGATAAAACTATTATAAATTATAAAAATTTTAAAGTACAAAATGTAACATTTAAGAGTTGAGTTTGAGATTATTATATTAATTTTCATATAATAATTATAAATTTTCATCACAGTTAATGTGAAGAAGACAAAACTCTAAAGTGTGATTGGCTTCAAAGCACATTGGAATCTAAAAATTTAGTGTTCAATTGATCCATGCTGTGACAAATGAAGGGTCCAATCAGTTTAGTGTCTGTTTAGTTACTCTTTGCATTGCATTGCATTGATGGAATGATGCCTCCGATGAAGAAACGCCGCAATTAATTTTATTATTGTCGCAGTTTTTTAATCATCTTCAATTTGACTTTTATAAAGTCTTCTCAAATATTCAATTGTTTTTAATTGTAACAAAATTATTACGTTTTTTTATATTAAAAAATCACATTTATCTTATAATAAAAATGAACAAAATACTAAATTCGATGGCAGATCCAAAATTCTGAGTCAATAGAGACATTCTATGATTCTATTTAAACAAATTATAAATTAATAAATAAGTATACTTTCAAATCAAACAATTAAATATAAAAAATAGGTATTTCATATGAGTGAGAAACTGGGATGAAAAATTCAAGGTTTAATTATGTTTTTAATTTTTAAAATTTGAGGTGGATCTGATTTTTATCTTTTAAATTTTAAAAAACTAATTTAATTTCTTAAATTTAAAAATTATAATTTAAAAAATTATTTTAGTCTCTCAAATTTAGTATTTAAAGATTAAAAATATTTTTTTTTTAAATTTAAGATACTAAAATAATTTTTTTTAAATTGACAGAGATCAAAATTAAATTTATCTTAAATTTTAAGAATTAAAAATATAATTAAATTTAAATTTAAATATATAAAATTAAAGAATAAAATTTTAAATTATTTACATACATTTTTCTCGTAATAAAGAAGTGCATCTGCACAATCTCATTCCAATATAAGTCCATCACAAAATAAATCTCATATAAATTCATTAATGAGTTATGCACACAGTTTACATTCACTCTGTCAAACATAGAAATAGTTTAAAAATCATTCAACAATACATAAATATAAAAATATCAGCGGAAGGGTTGAAATTCATGAGTATAAATTAAAATTAAGAGTAAAAAAAATGTGACTCGTTCATTAATTTAACTTAATTTAAAGTTGATTTAAATAAATTTCAATTTTAAAATTAAACTTGATGTATATTTTAAAATAAGTTTGAGTTATTTTAGCTCGTCCTAATTTAATTTAGTGTCTTATATTTTTTTATAAAATATAGAGTTTTTGAATAATTATTTATTAATAATAATTTTTTATTTA
>JAMLFT010007368.1:0-14891 GCA_026544285.1 Pachyrhizus erosus
GGCAATTAAGCACAAGTCACTAATAAAAATGGGTACAAAAAGATAAGTTTATTGGGGAAAATAATGACTCATCAGTATGTATGTATGTATATGATAAGATTTACTACTACTGTTCTGACTAAAATACTGTGTATGGGTAGGCTAGGTCATTTTTTTTATATAAGCATTGTAAACCCTCTTTTTGAAAAACTTTATTCTTTTTGCACCCCTGGTCTGTATATTGGTACTCCTTGATTACTATTATTCTAGTGACTATAATATGAATGAATTGCACTGATGTTGGTAAGAATTACTCTGATTAATCTCTTATGTATGTGATTTATTATTCTTCGCATTATATTTTATACATTTTAAATCAATTTCACTAAAGTTATATGGCCTTATACACACATATGGAAACAATATTTTTGCACAACTCTTATCTAGATAATAAAAGTTTTATAATGACTTGTGTAAACGATTTCTTAAACGTTAAATTCTTTTTGGAAACCTTTTTTTTAAAGACGTTTATTTTGGAAGTTCAAACGAATCTTGTAGTATTTGTTTAAAAGAAATATATTGAGAAATGTCATTGTAAAGTGTATGAAGTTATAATTAAAGGCATCCAAATAATATAATATGAAGGTTAACATGTTTTATAAATGGGAAGATAATTTGAGGTGTCACAAAACTAATTCCAATTTCATGTTTGGTCCAACATACACACCCTCAATAGGTCTTCAAGTGATTGCATTGTCCTCTCAGTTTAACCATCGGTTTGCGAATGGTAAGCGAAACTATGTCTTAATCTACTTCCCAATGCTTTTTTGCAAACTTTCCCATAACCTAGAGGTAAGTCGAGGACTTCTATCAGAAACTATACTAAAGGGTACTACATGCATCGAACAATTTTCATGAGGTATATCTGGGTTAGCTTTTCTAGAAACTAACAAATGTTTATAGATAAGAAATATGCAGACTTGGTCAGTCTATCCACTATTACCCATATAACATTGTGTCTAGATGTTGTCCTAGGCAATCCCATCATGTTAGTTTTCAAGATGGCTTCTGATGTTCAACTTGGGTTTGTTGGCATGTTAGACATGTTGCCACAAACTTCACTACATCTCTCTTAAGTCCTTGCCACAAAAAGTTCTTCTTCTAGTTTTGGTACATTTTGGTCGTTCCCAGGTGAAAGCTAAACTTGCCCTTATATGCTTCCTCCAATACTAACCTTCTCATTTTTGCATTTTGAGGAAAGAAAATTTGCCCATTAATCTTGATTATTCCATATGTTCCCTATTGGAAATCCTTCTCTCTTCCTTCACTTGCCCAGTTAATTCTCTCTTGTAGGTATAAATCTGCTTGTTATTCTCTCTTGTTTTGTTCAAAAAACTCACTAGTTATCGTGAGGGTTCCCAAATACAAACTCTTTGGCTTAACTTTGAATGCTAGGTTTAGATCTTAAATTTTTTTTATTAACTCCATTTCTTTCACCATTATAGCTGATACGTGTAATGACTTTCTATTTAGGGCATATGTTACCACGTTCGCCTTTCCAGGGTGATATAATAACTGGAAGTCATAATCCATCAAGAATTTCATCCATCTTCTTTGTCGCATGTTCAATTCCTTTTGATTGAACAGGGACATTAAGCTCTTGTGGCCACTGGACACTTCAAATCGCACTCCACACAAGTAGTGTCTCCATATCTTTAAAGCGAAGACCACTATAGCCAATTCCAAGTTGTGCATCGGGTAGTTCACTTTATGTGGTCTTAATTGTCTAGATGCGTAAGCTACTAGGTGTGAACCGTCACAATACACTTTGAATTTTGTCTTAGGGTTGGGCAATACTAGTATATGTGTTGGAGTTAGTCTTTTCCTCAAATCTTGAAAAATATCCTTGCATGCCTTGCTCTAGATGAAAGCTTGTCCTTTATGCGTTAATTTGGTCAAGGGTAAGGCTAATTTGGAAA
Organism: Pachyrhizus erosus; assembly: GCA_026544285.1. NCBI lineage: Eukaryota > Viridiplantae > Streptophyta > Magnoliopsida > Fabales > Fabaceae > Pachyrhizus > Pachyrhizus erosus. Next base: position 1,959 of record JAMLFT010007368.1, read on the forward strand.
ATCATTCAATAAATTTCCTATAGTATTCAACCAGACTAAGGAAACTTTGCATCTCTATGATAGTTGTCGGTGGATTCCATTACATCACTACTTCAATTTTTGTTGGGTCCACTTTATCCCTTTACTAGATACTACGCGTCTTATGAAACTTACTTCACTTAGCCAAAACTTGCATTTGTAGAGCTCTTCATATAATTCTCATTCCTTCAAGATTTGTAGTACGACTCTTAAGTGCTTGGCATGTTCCCCATGACTTTTTGAGTAGACCAAATTATCATCGATGAAGATCAACACGAACTTCTCCAAGTATTGAGGGAAAATCCAATTCATGTAGTCCATGAAGACAACTGGTGCATTGGTCACAACAAAAGGTATCACTAGGTATTCGTAGTGTCCACAATGTGTTCTAAATGTCATCTTTGGGACATCTTCCTTCTTTACTTGAATATAATGGTATCCTCACCTCTGATCAATTTTGGAGACTATTGTTGCTCCTTTCAGTTGGTCTATAAGATCATCAATCTTTGGAAGCAGGTACTTGTTCTTGATCATCACTTTGTTCAACTGACGATAATCAATTCATAAACACATGTTTCCATCCTTATTCTTTACTAACAATACAGGTGCTCTCCACGGAGACACACTAGGTCTCACGAACTTCTTTTCCAGTAACTATTCTAGTTTGCTTTTTACTTCAGCTAATTTAGTTGGGGACATCCTATAGGGTGTTGTTGGTATTAAGTTAGACCTAGGGATTAGGTCTATAGCGAATTCTACTTCTTTTTCAGGTGGTAACTCCTTTACGTCATTTAGGAAAACATCAAGAAACTCACATACGATAGGGAGATTAGTGACGTCCAAATCAACCTTTGTCTTTGCAGAAAATAGAGCCATGTTAATTTGAAAGTTTCCTCCCATGTGTGTTACAACATTAGCATAGCTAAAACTGAAAGACTTTGGGGTGGTTTGGTTGGCAACACCAAAGAGCAAGGTTTTATCATAACAATTGAGGACGACATAGTTAGAGGACAACTAGTCCATCCCTAATACTACATCTAGATTGAGGGTAAACAAATTAGGTTTACTAAGAAAGTTCTACCCTCTATTGTCACAAAGCAATTTAAACAAGCATAGGTAGTGATTGCAGGTTTATCAGTAGGGATATTCACAAATAATTCATTGGGCAAGGAAGTTACTGGTAATTCTAAGTATCTAGCATAGTCATGCGATATAAATGAATGTGTTGTGCTTGAATCATATAGTACGTCCAAGAATCTATCATTTATGATACACTTACCTCAAATCAGTTCATTTGATGAAATAACTTCGGTGCCACTCATGGCGAACACCTTTCTTGCAACATAAGGTTTACCCACCGATTGGTTGGTTGTGCTTTAGTTAGTCCTTTTGATTTAGGGTGTCCAACAATTCTTGGCAATGTGTCCCAACTTGCCACAATTGTGGCAGGTGATTTCTTTTTTAGCGCAATACTTCAAGAAATAAGGTCCACCATAATGGAAACACTTTAATGGGTTCCTTATGTCAATATTCAATCTTACTAGTACAAAACTCCTGGTGGGTTGGTTCTTCTAGTTTGAGCGACTACCAGTGAAACGTGGCCTTAGGTATAGCTTTTTCTTATGCCCAACAGGTTTCTTTTAATGCCTCAAAGGCCTCCAGTTCTCCACTATGCCTGTCTTGCTCGTGCATCTTCCTCGTATAATCGACACTTGCTCACAAGTGTAGGGAAGTCTAGGATTTGTAGATATCCCATCGCCTACTTGATGTCTGGCAGAACCCATTCTCAAACTATGAACAAATTGCTTGTCCATCATCTACTCCAAAGTATGGCCAAAATTTCAACAATTCATCAAATTTAGCAGCATACTCTCCTGTTGTCAAGCCTCCTTATTTTAGTTCCAGAAACTCACAAGCCTTGAAAACTTTTTGCTTGAAAACTTCTCATGGAATCACGTCATCAACTCTTTGCATTGATGGTTGTGTGATGCGCCACCAATTTTCTGCTTCCTTGTTTAATATAAAGGTAGCAAAAGTTCACTTTGTGCTCCTCTAGGCAAGACATAGCATTGAAGATCTTTTCTACCTCCAATAGCCAGCTCTATGCTCCTTTTAAAGGATTGTCCTTCCTGAAAGTCATTTGTAACATCCTAATGTTTGATGTAATAAAAATATATATAATTTCTAGAATTGATCTCTCTTACTATTTATAGTTTAATTTATTTAAGGATTTAAGAATTTAATGTCTAAGAGGAGGATATCAATTAGTGAATATTGTTTAGAAAAAGAGAGAAAGAAAAGAAGACTTTAGTTAGCGAGAATTTAAAATGAAATAAAAAGAATGAAAATATAAATTTAGTTCCAAATAAAGAAATCTAGTATATAATGTTTTAAATAAAAATAAAGAAAACGAAGAATAAAAATGAGAAGGATTAGAGTAGAGATAGAATAGAATCAGAATATAATTTCAAGAGATAAAAAAATAAATTTTTAGAAATTGAATAAAATTAAATAAACATTTTTATATTAAATAAATAAATTTGTATCAAATAAAATAAATAATTATGAAAAGAAAATTTAAATCAGTAGAAGAAAAATATAAATTAGTTTTAGGGATTTTTGAAAGAATTTAGAAATTTAAAATAAAATTTTAAAAAATCAAAAACAAAAATCAAAAGAAAATAAGAAAATAAAAATAAAAGAAAAAGGAAAGAAGAGAAAAAAGGAAGGGGGTCTGTGGGCTCAAACCCACAACCCAAGGGAGGGAGAGAGAATTGAAGAGTGTGTAGACCAACTGAGCTACCCACGAGGGGTAGCATTAAAACAAAGTAAAACAAATATAATGCTTGGGCACTAGAATTAAAGAAATAAAACATAAAATTGAGAAAAGAGGGTAAGTAGGATTCGATCCCAAGAGAAAGGAAGCAGAGGCAGAGTGTTAGCCAACTAGGCTACTTGTTTTCGGGTAACAAATAATGGCCCAAGAAAGTATAAGAGGTATAGGCACGTGGTCAAATGAAAATTAAAACACAAAATTTACAAAAAGCTTGGGACGAATTTGAGGGCAAAGACAATGGGGTTGAAGAGTATAAAGGACTCAGGGATTGCCATTTGACTACTGGGCTCATCGATGTTATTTTTACAAATTAAAATATACTTAAACATTCATCAAAACGCTTTACTACTGTTAAAAGAGCTCTGTCACCCCTACCTCAATCTGACTCTCTATAACTACGTCGTCTGACCAAAGTTGAGTTGCCCACACCCTACAACCCCTAGGTAGCCTCCCTGCGACCTAAGGTTACTTCGACTAGAAGGAATGGAGCAGAGGAACGCCTATAAATACCACCTCTAACCCGCAAACAAAGGAAGAAGAAACGTGATTTCCTCTTTGAAAGACTCTCTGATTTCTCACTCCCATTACTCCATTCCTATCCCATCAGCTTCGTAATCATTCATAAAATGATTCTGTCAAGAAAATTCGAAGAATTGTCCAAGGAATCATGATTTCACAGCTTCACTGAAGCTTCATTACAGCATCGTCGAAAAACTTCATTAAATGTAGGAAGAGTTATCTTTTCTTCAAATTTAATTCATGGATTCATTCTAAACTGTTCCAATTTGAATTTTGGAAAGTTTGATACACAAATACTCAAATTCTCCAATAATTAATTTGAGTTATATAAATTCAAATTTTAATGAATTAGAACTTCAATCACCTGTATTTGTACGTGTTTTGATGAATTATGGATTGAAATAATTGGAGTATGAGTATTCAATTGATTTTGTGTGAATTAATTGTCAAAATTGAGAAAGGAATCAAGGATTCAAAAATTCAAATAACTAGTTTTGAACCAGTTCTATGGAGGAAGGAAGAAGATGAGAAAATTACCATTTTGCCCTAACAAGAAAAATTACCAAAATACTATTGAGTTTATTTCTTTTATTTTCCGTCATTTTTATTCATTCCAATCTTGAAATAAGAATAAGAGATAGCCCTGACTTTGTGCATAAACATAAAAGAGTTTTTTTTCTCAAAAATGTTTAATAAAATTAACTTATTTTCTAAAATTACCAAAAATGCCCCTAAGAAAAATTGAAATTTCAACTCTCTTTGGTCAACAAATTGGGGAGAAAATTATCAAAACCTGTTTAGGAATAAACCTAGGATCTTTTTACTACTTTAGAAACTTAAAAATCCTTAAAAGTATATTGTTTTTTTCAAAATGACCAACATACCCCTAGGTTATAAAAATGAAAATTTTACCATTCTAACGTCATTTCAACTTCAGGAAAAATAGTCTAAATCCTTTTAGCACTATTAGGTACATTAATAACGATTCATGAGTTGAAAATGTGAGAGAAAATTCTTAAAAAGGGAAATTTTTATAACATGACCAAAATGCTCCTACATTATAAAAACCAATTTTACCACTATTTGGATTTCCTAAACCCAGGAAAAATAGTTTAGACTATTAGAATCCACATAATATGTTGTGAGTTAAAATATGGAAAAGAAATCCCTAAAAAGTCATATTTTTGCAAAATGACCAAAGTATCTTCCTAAGAAATTTTTTTAAAAATACCCCATTTTTAGTAGAGTATCTAAATTAAGACTAATAAAGATTCAAAAACCCCTTTTACTTACTTCTTTCACATAAAAATAAAAATGAAAAGAAATTGGGAAAGAAAATGTGAAAAATGACCATTTTGCCCCTACCTTGATTATTTGAATATAATATATATTGTTGATTATTAGATGGTTGATTATGCATTTAATGGTGTTAGATTGATAATGTAAATATGATTCATACCTCCACTATTAGTGAAAAATAAGTATTCCTGATGACTGCCCATTTAAGACAGTAAATTCTAAAATAACCTTAAGATAGATTATTAATTGACAAATGCTCAAACAATGATGATACAATCTAGAAATGACTATGATATAATCTAGAAATGAACAGTGGAGATGGTAGATGAAATAAGGAAGGTAAATTGAATTGAAATCCTTAACGAATGAGAATTAAGGATGGAGAATGAAATGGTTGATCATAGAAGGTACTTGAGAAATGTACACAGGCTCTGGTGAGACCTTGGGGGTAGATAAGGTGGCAAGTTGTGAACCGCTCAAAGAAAAGAGGGTGTCACAAAACCAGTTTGGTGTCCTCGACAAAGTAGAGCATTACCAAGATTCGTTTGAGAGTATCCTAGACCAAGTACCATGCAGGATATGTACTCTTGATCGTTAACAAAAGATTGTAACTTGGATTATTAATGATACACTTGCATAAGCCCTCCTAAAGTTAGTAGTATTGGAGACTACGAAGGACCCTAAAACAAATAGAATACCTAATTAGGCACGTACGGTGAGATGAGAGTACACGTTCGATATATTACCCTTTATTTGTTTGTATGTGCTACCCAATAATAGATGATTCACTCCTACACCCCACCTACCATTTTAGACACCAACGACAAACAATTTCCAACCATTATTCCACCTAACCATAATACCCTTGGAAGGAAGATGGACTTATGACAGAATGCAAGGAGATAACACATTTGTTGGATATGTTCAATTTGCTTTCAGACTTGCTAATATAGTAGTCCCCTAGCAGTTTCAGCATGTAGATTACCAATGGTCTTATCCCAAACTTTGCTACCCAAATTCGTTGGTGTTCCAGCCATGCGAAGACGACCTTAGACCCCTCAACCCCCACAATCCTCCATGGGGTTAGTGCATGCTAATGATCCAGACCGAAGAGAGGACTTTATAAAAGAGGAGGATCCTTCAGAACAGCCTAGATCAAATTAGTTCTGAAAGATAGTTAAAAGGATGTTTTGTTCAAGTATAAAGAATATTATAGTGATGTAATAATAAGTTTTACGACTTCATTTATCTTGTTTAAATAAGTGACAAGAATTTTGAATGTAAGTGATGTGAATAGTTATGTTATTGTCAAATTTTAATTCCCTTGATGAATTAAGTTTTAGGTTTTTACCTGCGCTAAAACTATTTAAATATAGTTTCTAAATTGTTAAAAGAAAATAAAAAGGGGCATTACATCATCAACCTTTTGTACTCCGCTAGTTCTTCCTCTCGGTCTTGTACCATAGTTTCTAGGACAAGTGTATTTCGTTCTAGAAGTTGTTGAGTGTTATTGTTAGTTGATCTTCCAGCCATTTTTGCCTGAAAATTACCATTGTTAGTTTCCTCTACTAATTCATCACAATTCAATAACATCCACATTATGACTTATAGCGAACATACAAACATTCATATAAAGCAATTTTCACTAAACATTATTGTCGATAACATACAATGTTAGATCCAAACTATTGTTCACGTCATCATCACATGCAATGGACGTGCCACCAAACAATCTATCTTACACTGCTACCTTAGCAGTGCAAAATTCACACAATTTCACACATGACACACATTGCTAGGTCCATACCTCAATATTGATAGGACGAACTGCTATAATACCAACAAAACAAAACACCTCAAATTAACTTTCCTTTTTATACGTAATACCTTCAATTAAATTATTTTGATTCCTTTAAATATAACTTCATACACTTTACAAAGACATTTCTTAATATATTTCTTTTAACAAGTTTTAAAAGATTCGATTGAACTTCAAAAATAAACGTATTTGAAAGAATTAGTTTCCAAAAAGATTTTATCGTTTAAAAAAATATTTTACACAAGTCTTCATAAAAAAATTTGCTAACTAAATAAAAGGTGCGCAAAATCTTGTTTTCACAAGCATGTATAAGGCAATAAAACTTTAGCAAAATTGATTTTGAACTTATAAAATATAATACGAATAATAGTAAATTACATACATAAAAGATCCCTTAGGTCAATTCTTACCAACATCAGTGTATTTTATTCATATCATAGTCACTAGAAATAATAGTAATCAAAAAGTGCCAATATACAGAGTAGAGGTACAAGAAGAATAAAGTTTTTCAAAAAGAGGATTAACAATTCTTATATACAAAAGAATGACCTAATATACCCATACACAATATCCTAGTTAGAGCAGTAGTAATAAATCTTATCACATACATACATACATGTATATATATCTACCTTGTGAGTTGTACATCATATTCTTCTTCTGTGCAGATCCCTCAGATGAATCCTCCTCCTCTCCATCGACTCTAGGTTAATGGCTGGCATAGGACTCGATCCCTCAAAAGTAGAAGAAATAGAAAGGGAAGGATTTCTATCTAAACTCCAATCAGTCATGTGTTTAGGCAAGAGAAATCCACACATAGTACGTGGATCAAAGGGAGGTAGTGTTGACTTTGTAATCACACTCAAGGGAGAAAAGGCCTCAACAATGGGTCCATCAACATTAGCCGCCATGGTTGGGTCGAGCGAAGCAAAATTAGAAGTAGGAGGGGGAATAGACACACAAGCATAGCCTGGTGCCACAAACTGTGTCAGAATAACAAGGAGATCAACATGAATTGGCCTCCCATGAGATGTATCCCCTGGTGGAAGGAAAGTAAAATGCTTTGTGCCAGTGAAAGTGTCTTCCTCATATAGTGGGTCGTGGGCCCACTGCCCCTCGATACAATACACTGCCACGTGAAAGATCGGCTGGTAAAATCTCGACATCAGTATCTAAAAAATGGGAATGTAAGAAGTGAGTTCTCCATCCATACTGACCAGAATCACACGTACAAGACGCACTCACTCACTCTCATTCTCACCATCTTGTCCTATTTTCTTCACTATTAGACGTATTTTTGGGCCCATAATGCCTCTTGACCTTCTAAGTTATAGAGGTCTTACATAACATGTGTTCATCATTATTTGCTTTTGAATGATGATTAAGAGTATGTATCATGTCTTTTACTCGAATTGGGATACTCTCCACCAACCTTGATAATACTTTGTATTCATCAAAGAAGTGAAGCTGGTCACGTGAGTCCCTCCACTTTCAAAGTTATCATAACTTGGCACCTTAAAACAACCCCCTATGACTCTTTAAGCCTACAAACATTTCTTCATACCATTCTATAGTCAACCCATGCAATCTCCAATCTTAATCTCCTCACACATGAATCATTTGTCAGACCCCACCATCACCTTCGTGACCGAGTCTCAGTCAAATCATTATCAAATCACTGGTAGTAACATGATGACTTTCCACAAGGGAAAAATCACACCTTCATTAGCTATCATATCAGCATAGTCATTGTGTTCTCATCTCAACATTAGGCTCTCTAGGAATCAATCATCAAGTCCTACAACTACAGGCACTTTGACCTCACAATTCAGACTTTCATGAGACTCGCAACCCATCTATCTTTACATTTCCATCAACTCGTTCATTCATCGAATTTAGCACATTCACATTTTCACAACTTTTAATATCATACTCATCTCTGCTGCTAGAAATGACCAAACAAAGTCTCATCTACTGATGCTCCATATGAATTCATCTAGATGGTCATATTGGTAACAACGATCCCACCTAAACATCAGTCAATTCGCTCTTTTGATGACTCATGGAAGTCGTCTTTCTTAATTTACTTTCATGTGTTTTTTCATTTATCTAACTAGGATTTGTGTGTCAGAACTCATTGAGGATTTAGTTTTTAAGATTCCTTCCTCATGTTTCCTCTAATTCTACAGAATTTAAGTCAAGTTTTTGGATTGTAATTTCATCAAGTTTACACATTATGTCAAATTTTCCCTTGATGATAAATTTTTATGGAAATATCTCAAATGTTATTTAAAAGTACATTATGTTTAAAAAAACTCAAAAGACTAATAAAATTTCTTTTTCTTTAAGATTTGAAATCATTTCGCAAATTTTTCTAAAATTGACGTTATGTGTTATTTTTTGCCGTCTAGTTTCCGTAAATTTGTTTGTTCTAGTTTGTACCATATCAAAATCTTATGAAACTTGTTCTCATGTTTAAACATTTAAATTTCCTACCTGAAAATAAGAATCCCTTGTCAAAATGACTCTTAACTTTTCCAAACAAAAATTGATAAGTTTTTATGTTTTTCAAAACGTCGATTTTCTTAAGAACGTTTGTTTTATCTTTAAAAATTTGTTTCTCCCTCATTTTAAATCCGATTTGGATGAAACTTTTTCTCATGTTCTCATAATTTAATTTTCTACTAAAATAACCCATTTTATTATTCAAAATAGTGCCAACTCAACATGGTCAATTTTTTGATGTTCTGCTCAAATTAAAACATGCGACTAAACTTCAACAATTCATTTCTCCCTTAATTTAAACCCGATTTGAGTGAAACTTTTTCCTACATTCTTATAATTAAGTTTTTCATCTCAAAAACCAAATTTAACACCTCAATTTTCTCTAAATTAATAACAATTAAAATTATGGTTTCAACCCCTTTAAAAAGTTTAGTAATTTCTTAAAAATTGTCGTTCTCCTTCGTTTTAAATCCAAATTGGATTTTTTACATCTTCATGATTGAATTTTAAAACCAAATTTTCATGTTTTAGGTTCAAACTCCTTACCAATCATTACAGTTTTTGAAATTCCTCTCAATTGGACTAGTCTTGATATAAATTATTTTTCACACTTTTAAAAACATCAAAATTTCTTTTATTTTCACATAACCAAACCAGTCACACAATTTGGAAGATTTTAGAGCTTCATTATGTAGTCTATTATCATAGTTTTAGATCCAACAAATCATTCAAGATCTAGAGCCAAGCAAAACACAAAAATACATAAAAAAAACTCCGCTATTTTTCGTCCACAAATCATAGTGCATTTCCAACCACAATACCAAGTATATAACCCACATTTTAAGCCATAGTTCAAGAATTTTATAGCCACACATTCATAATAGAATATTTGCACATGCTTCCCACATCATTATAAGCACATATACTCAACATAAAAATTGCAAAAACACATAAAAGAAACTAGTATTGTGCCATTTTGTTTGGCTGCCATACATATGTGAATTTAAACTAATACAAATCTAGCCAACAAGATACATTTTAAGGGTTTCATTCCCTTTATAAAATGAGTAGTAAAATTACTATAATAGGTTACAAAAACTCCTCCTTATCTTGGTGAAAGTACACAAAATTTTCTGCACGAGAAGCTTGGTGAAATGGTTCTCTTCCTGCAACTATCAAAATAGAAACAACAACCCTTGTTCTCCTTCTCACAGCTGCTACACAAGCTATGGGTGGCTTGGGGACTCAAAACACTCAAGAAGGAAGGTAGAAGAAGAGCTTTGGAGTAGATGGCTGAAATTTGCAACAAAATATTCTACTACACTAGAGGAGGGGTTGATGGCATGAAGGAGCTTCAAGGATGGACCACCTGCAAGTGGGTCCTTTTATAGGACCCACATTAGGTCAAGGTTAAGATAATTTTGATCGTTAAGGCCTTGATTAAGTCCTTAATTAGGTCAGCCAAACTTAAGTGGAGTTTAAGGATTAATTTTTGTCTAAATGGGTTGCCTAAGCACTAATCATTTGCATTAACTTAATTAAATTGGTTTAAGCTTAATCTATTTTTTTCTTCTTTTGATTACCTGATATTTATAGAAATGTCATTAATGAATTGACTCTGGTCAACTTCAACATTTTCCACCTATTTTTGATTTTTTTTTTAATTTTCTCCAATTTTTTTCCTTTTATTTTTTCTACTATTTTATGAGGTTAATTCATCATTAAATCACTTGAAACATTAATTTATTTTTTCATATTTTATTTATTTTTATTTATTATTTATTATTTTTCAGATAATTATTAAATAAAAATCATTTATTTTAAATTATTGAACTTCCTATTCTTTTAAAATTGAGGATGTTACAAAGGTGACGAGCCAAAGATTAGCTCTAGTGTTCAAAATGTGTAATTTTGAATTTTGCTTTCATTTTGGGAGATGTAAACATATGTTTTGAATTTGAAATCTTCATTTTACATCTAATTTCTTTTTTTGTTTATTTTTAGTTTTGCTTATGTTTTCATTATCTTGTACTAAGGTTTAGATTCAATCTTTTAAGGTCTAAATTTGACCTTTTGTAGAGAAACTTGGACTCGGTCGTTTGAGTTAGGCTCAAATTCGACCTTTATAAAAAGACTCGAGCTCAATCTTTTGGTACGTGTTAGGTTCAGATTCAACCTTTAGTGGTATGACACATTTTGTTTGTGTTTGCTTTGATCTTGTAAGAGTAAAGTGTAAGTAGATGGTAACAATGAGTATGTTGTTTAAAAGATTTTTTTCATTAAAGAATGTTCCTTTTACATTTACCTATGTGTGCCTTGTTAAAACCTCTTTAGCCAAAATCCATTATTTTTCCTTTTTGGGAAAAAAGACTTAGGTAGGAAAGAAAGTACAACACCTAGTTTGCATGGTTAACTATGATAAAGCTTGAAATGTGTTGTATTCCAAGTTCTTGGAATTTCCTTTTCAGTGAGTTATTAAAGTTGTTATGCTCTATTTTGTAAAGGCTTTATTACTTGAAAGGGTCCTTTTTAGTTAGGCGTGAGTTTGTCCTATGAATGATCTTTCATTGCTTATCCTTATAGTTGTTAGACTAGGTTTCCTTCTTTGAATATCCTATTTCTTAAAATTGAGTTGAGCTTTTAAGCAATCCTCCTTTTGCATGCCTCTTCACATACCTTAATTGTTTCTCTCATTTCTTTGACAATATCAAGTTCTACTTATAGGGCCTCGTTTTGCATCGAAGAAAGATTTGTTTTTCTTAGTGAGGGCTCTCTAAGTTCAACAAGATCATAGCATTGATACCGTAAGTAAGCTGAAATAGGGTTTCCTTAGTTGTTGACTACAAAGTGTCGTGGTAAGCCCCAAAGAATGCTAGAAAGTTTTTTTTGCCCAAAGGCCCTTAGCTCATCCAAGTCATTTTTTGTGAGGATGACTTTGTTGGCTGCTTTAAATTGTCCGCTAGTTTGCAGATATTCAACAAAGGTGACAAGATGCTTGATGTCGAGTTGTGCTAAAAATTCTTCAAGTTTTTTTTTTTTTTTTGTGAACTGCTTGTCATTGCTAGTGACTATTGCGAATGGTAGGCCATATTTATAGATCAAGGATTTCCATTTGAACTTGTGTACTTGTTGGTTAGTGATTCTAGCTAAAGATTCGACTTATATACACTTGGTGAAGTAGTTTATGGCAACTAGAAAAAACTTTATTTGCCTTTTGGCTAGTGGAAAAGGGTCAAGGATGTCCATGCCCCATATGGAAAAAGGTCATAACAATGTTATAGAATGTAATATTTTTTGTGGGACATGATGTTTGTTGTTGAACTCTTATCATTCTTTGTATTTTTGCACATATTCTAAGCAATCATCCCAGATTGTGGACCAATAATAATATGCTTTGAGTACTTGTGTTGTCATACTTATGCTATCTAAGTAGATTCTGCAAAGATCTTGATGCAATCCATTCAGGACATATTCATCTTATTCTCAATTAAGACATTTTAATAGAAAGGTCGAAATATTTCTCTTGTACAAATCATCATTCTTTACTCAATAATGTGTTGATCTCATCATAATTTTTTGGGCATCATTTGTATTTTCTAGCAATGCTTCGTTCATCAAGAAATTGTAGATTGAGGTTATCTAATTTGGCTCTCCTCTCGTGTTAACATTGACTTCGAAACATTTAATGCTTGGTTCCTATATTGTTTATTGGATGATAGTTTAATTCTGGCCCATTTTTCTGGTATCAGCAAGTTTAGATAATGTCAGCTCTAATATCTTCTCCTCAGGAGACTTGTTCAAATTCTAAGTCATCTAGGGTTTATGCAAGTGTCTTTACCAAGTAATGATATTTTTGCAATTTGTTACGTGTGCATAGAGGCTACGTGTGCATGGTATGCATGGCACGTGCTGCGATAGTGTTAAACGGGAGACGTGG
>JAMLFT010007369.1:0-14890 GCA_026544285.1 Pachyrhizus erosus
AATAAATGTAATTAAAGTATAATTTATATGTCCAAAAATATTTATTTATTGCATATTTTAATTATAATATAATTTATATATTTAAAAATATTTATTTATTATAAATTATAGATTTCTATTATATAAAATAAACATTTATTATATACAATACACTTGATAAAAATAAGTACAAATACAGATGTCTTTAATAACCTTTGCATGATCTCATACTCAACAAGTGTACACATACACACATAATAACTTGAAAAATGAATTATGAAAATCTACTAAACAATTATATTTATAAGAAAATATATTTTACACTAATATTATAAAGCATTTTTACATTGATATATAATCACAAATTACTATATATTAAAATTTTATTAATTCTTTAATATCTATATCAAAAGTCATATCAATAATAATTTTTTATAGTAATTTTTAATTAATTGAAAATATAAAAATTTTACATTAATAATACATAGTCTTTAAACTCTATATTTACTCCTTTTACTGTTGTGTTTGGTCTTTTCTTTTTATGTTTCTAGTTTAAGTTGGTATTACTAGACCAAAATAACATTTTCACCTAAAATATAAGCATTTGCAATCTTTTGAAGACTAGAATTTTAAATGTTAGACTTTTCAATTTGAGTTATTAATTTTGACTTTACAATTACAACTAATTAGTATAATGTATTCTAACAAATTTTGGAGAGTATTAGGATTTGGAAGTTTAAAAATTTGTTATTGTGAAAGCTTAATGTAATGTTTTACAAAAGAAAAATCTTTGAGCATATGTAAGAATAAGATTATATCCAATGACCTCCTATATTTTTTGCATTCTAAAACTAAAGCACGTAGGTATGTTTTTTTCTCACTGAAGTATAGGTAGTAGATACGAGGTTGAATAGTTAGGTGTCCAACAAGTAATGATACATGTGAATTTGAGTCTAAGAACAAATGTTTTTTAAAATAGACGTATGAGAACAAGTTCCAAAATAGCCTACCGTAACCCTACTTGCCATCATCCCTAACATTTGGAAGGTACAAAAGGTGTACAAAATTGAGTATATTAAAGAGTGAATAAAATCAGTAGTTGAGGTGCTAAATAAGTGTGCATCATCAAAAAAGCATAGTTTTCAGCTCTAGGGGGGAAAACAGCCTAGTTTCTCTTCTGAATTGTTAATGTATTGAAGTGGCATGGTGAGCGAGAGTGCGGTCCATTTAAAGGCTGGCATTACATATATATATTTGAGTGAGTGGGTTTGGGTGGGTAATATATGGTAGGAGTAGACCTTAGGGCTTGCCGTTAATGGGAAAATCCAACTTCCAGCTGTTTCATTTTGGTGGGTTTTGTAATGCTAAGTGAGGTTCCTGCATTCATGTTCTTTTGAGCCGGTACAATGAGCAGACCAAAAATTACCAAGTAAGTAGTTAGCCGGTACATTGGTATAACAACGTAATGCATGACATGTTAGCCAAACAATGGCCCTTTGGTACGTCAGTTAGTACAAATAATAATTTAAGGAAAAATTGGCAGCTGGGCCCCAATGTGCACTACCCTCGTCATCGACGTAGGTTTTTGCTTTTGTTGTGCCAGCTGTCGAACACATTTCAATCTATTATATGTATACGTAATTATTTTATTTTATTTTTTGTTATAAACTAAAACAAGAACGCACCCAACGAAAATTTGCGTTTGCTGCTTAAGTTAGACAAAAGCTTCCGTTACTTGGATAGGATAAGACTCTTAAAATAGTAGGAACAAACAAGATTCTTATCATAGAATTGACATATAACTGGTATCTTTCTTCCATGAATAATCGCCATTACAACAAAAAATTTTAGTATAATCATCATCTTAAACCCATAAAGTAGTTGATTCGAACAGTGGTAAGCTCAGATGTCTGAACTTAGTAATCATAAGTTCAACTTTTATCTACAGAAAAAATCTAATTGAGAAGGGACAATCTATCTTTATGTGTCTCTTAAAAATGAATTATAAGAACAATAAGTAAAGGATCATAACGTTACACATGAAGTAATCCTTCTTAGATGCATTTGAAGGCAACTGAGAAGAATTTAAAATTTTAGAGAACACTAAGAAGGGTACGTTGTTGTGATTCTAGAAAAACAAACAAAGGTGTTGTGGCTAGTGAGTTGCGACGTTGGTTCCATTGGAAGGTTAAAAATTTGAGAGGAAATTAGGCGAGTGAGTAAAGATGGGCATTTTCAAGTGGTTGGAATGATCTCACAGGGCCTTAGCAAGTGGATTTTGGGGGCAAGAGTAACATGGCCTTCATGTGCCAAAGTAAAGGTTAAGTCCCCATCAACTTAAAAGAACATCCCATTCTTTGATTTGCCCCTCACAGCACCGCATTTCAGTGAAAATGGTGGGCCTTTCAACTCTCTCTCCTTAATTTTAATTCCATCTCTCTCTCCAATTAATCTCATTCACAGAACATGAAAGAGTCTGTCCAAGGAAGGCGACATCCGTTTATCTGGTTTCCCATGTACACCTTACCTTACACTGTAATATATATAACATTTCAAATGGTGTGTACTTCCTTACAAACAAACCGACACAACTATCCAATTTTTCCTCTCTTTTTTCTCCATCTTACTTTTTCCATCACATCTATTGCCATGATTGGCCTTTGGGAAATTTCTCTATACAGTACAGCAAATCCATAAAATCCCTCGGTTTCTTCCGGTCCAATTTTATAAGGACATGAATAAAAGCATTGAGTGTCTGTGTGTGTGTGTATAAATATGGTTTTATAGTTATATCATAAATTTAATCTATGAGTGGTGAAAAATTGCAAATAGACTTGAGTTGGTATTTTAACCATCGAATTTAATTAAGCCAGGCTAATTTTAAGTTAGGCGCTTGAATTTGTGCTTGTGAATCCATGTTATATATGTCATTAAATTAGCATGGGGTTTGGCATTGAGAGGGACACAAAGTGCAGGACAGATCACTAGAATGCAGGACACTCCCGTATACAAGTCACTGAATATGAACAAGATGACTTTATTATTCTGGGCGTAGGAAACATGCTAAGGTAACGAAGCAAGGTGGTTCAGGTTAAACCTAAATAGTGGTGCGCATTGAATATAATTTATGTCTTATTATACTTATATGCTATCTAGTGGTCATGGTTGAGGCAGGACCACATGGGAAGCCCTGCATTGTTGAAACACTGATTTCTAAGTGCACTAACCATTGTGTCCAAGTACTTGGCCAAGCTGATCCATCAACTCTGATATATCATATGTTACACGGTCCAGAGGAATCTAAATGCAAGCAGATCTCTGTCAATAGATTGAACAGTGAACTATAATGTTGGGATTGATGCCAAATCACGACTCCAAACCTTAATAAGTTTACGACTCTTCCCCACTTGTATAAGAGACTTCATCATTCACACTTGAGTTTTCAATTACTTTGTTATTATACATTGAGCCTATCCTTGTATAGTTTTTCCACTAATAAATACGAATGTCTTTTATGAAAAGAACTAACCAACCAACCACGTTATTGAGCATGACAACTTTAGGTTCACATCGACGGCTTAGCTTGCTGGTTATGCATGATTTTTTCTAAATTAATTTGTATTTTAATAAATCAGAATAGATAGATACTAATAGGTTACAGTCGAATATATAACTACTATAATCAAATATTTGTTCATGAAATTGGAAGGTGATGAAGCATCTTCTAGGAAAACAAATCTTACTAGAGCATCATATTTTTTTCTCTCTCGCTGACAAACCTAAGAAAAATTCATACAAGCTCCTAAATCTCATTTGGTTTAAACTGATCATGAACTGAATGTGTCATTCTTTTTCACTAGCTTTCTGTGACAGTTCTGTTATTATAATTAATTACACTTTATAACACCCTTGGGATTTTTATCTGCCCCTTCTCTTATCCATCCACGTTATTGTAGTTAGGAATTCTGAATCAGCAGACAATTTGGAGAGTCGGGTACTCTTGAGTCACGATACTGAAGTGTGACGTGTTCTATTTTGCATTGTGATGTTTGCAAAGAATTTTTACGGAATTGAACTTAATTAAAAATCATTTATAATTCATATAACTTTTGGAAAATGTCGCACGATGGACGACTCCATGTTCTTCTACAATCCAAGGAACGAAAGACAGATAAGTATAAATATGAAATATGATATGATAGAAAAAGAGATAACAAAAATGATAGGTGTTGATTGAGCATTTTAAAATAGTAGTGTTCATATCATCACTCATAATTTTATTTTTTTTGGTAACTTATTGATGAAGTTTGTTAAAATATTTTTTTAACTTATTAAAATAATTTTTTTATGATCAAAATTATATTCGTGTGATAGAATTTTAATTATCCAGTATATACTACATTAAGCTATTTATCCAAAAACATACCTAATCAGTGGTGGTCATGCGAATTCGGTGAAATGGGCAAGAAAAGGACCCCGAGTGTTTAGGATATAATTTTTGAAATATTTCAATTATTTGCTGAGGGGGTATTGCACTTGAACTTCAAGGTAGAGTAATGGTACTGATGCCAAAACCTGTAAAGTATGAATAACACTGCAACAGACACATGGGTTTCTGTTTCATGAGTCACTTATCAGTCCTCACTCGTCAGCATCACAAGCCGAACAATCAGAAAGGCCAAACCATCGCCAGGACCAGGTTGTGCCGATGATTCTATAGAGATTGTGCAGGATTATCCATAGAAAAACTCGTCCAAAATTCCAGTTACTTTCTCATACAGTCGCATACCATTTACACTCTATAAGATAGTAAATTACGTTTGCGTAAGTTGGTGTTAGCTAGTGGCTAGTGGTGTTAGCCACACCAAAATAAAATCAAAAATCTTATTTATACAATCTATGAGGGATATGTGCAGATAAAAAATAAACAGTCTCATTTTATGTACCAAGCTTCGGAGAGCCTATATAAGCCACACGTTTTTTGAAGTAGAGATCTTCAGTAATCTTACGGAATTAAAATTATTATCTGTTTCTGACTTCTTAAAAAGTGACGTACAATTTAAAGGTAACAATCTTTTATGATTATTAATTTTATCACTTTACAATTAGGCAAAGAGAAGAGAAAAAAAAAATTGTTAACTGAGGAAGCTTACAAATACGTGGGAAATCATTATTAAATTGTGCTATGAAAAGATGTCTACGTAGAATAGAAGAGTTGTTAAAACAAAATTAAAATCGAAAGATCATACTATGTTATCAAAAAATTGAGTCAAAAAGAAAAGAAGACAGGCAGGTTTTAAAAAGTGTTTATAGGGTGTGACCTTTAAGCATGATCGAAAGAGGAAGAGGAGGAATAATGAAATGAGTTGGGTGATGGGTGAATAACAAGGTTGAAAGCAGACAGATAGGTAAGGGGAGAATTGAAGGTGTACTAGAGTGAAACTGGGACCATGTTGCCGTGAGGAGGACCAACATTGAATAGTATAGCCAATGGGTTTGGCTCCCACCATGTCCTTGCACAAATACGCAAACCCCAAAACACCCGTGGTCTGTCCTTTAATTTGCCTTGTGCCCCACACTCTCTCCACATGACCCTTCACCCCTTTCACCCTCTCCATAAATACCCCCTCATCACGCATCTCAATTCTCATCACTACCACACTCTCGCCTCATCCATCTTTCAACTCAACTCAACCCCCTAAAACACCAACCAACCCCTACCACAACCTCAAATGGCCATTAGAAAATCAAACAAGCTTCCCCAACATGCAGTTTTGAAGCAAATCCTAAAGAGGTGTTCAAGCCTAGGAAAGAAAAACGGGTACGATGATGATGGGCACCCAGTTGATGTCCCAAAAGGGCACTTTGCTGTTTATGTGGGTGAAAACCGAAGTAGATACATTGTGCCAATCTCATTCTTGGCTCACCCTGAGTTCCAATCCCTCCTTAGACAAGCTGAAGAAGAATTTGGTTTCGATCACGAGATGGGCCTCACCATTCCTTGTGAAGAAGTTGTCTTCAGATCTCTAACGTCATCGTTAAGATGAAAAAACAAGGACGACTTTTATTTATATATGATGCATGGATGGTTCTGACTGAAGAGGATGGCCAAGACGAAGCACACCACCTTTTGCTTCTTTTTTCTCCCTTCGTCATTGCCTCTTGTCTCTCATTAATATTCTTCTTCATTTGCTATTTTTAAATCCATCTCATTCTTTTTTCTTTTTGTGGGTTTGTTGGAACAACCTGTTATGATGTCAATTATGTGACTCTAACTTTGTTTCCATGAAGATTTCATGGGTAGGAAATTGTACAAAGGTTTGAAGTTTTCCTCGCAGAGGTTTCTAAATAATATACCCTGTGAGAGAAATTTTATGTCAATGAAAGTGAGTTCATTTATATTCTACACTCCTGCTTCTACTTCCATATGTCACCCTGCCTCCTATACCCTCTCTTATTCCTGGCTGAAAATTATTTGCAGTGGATACTGGATGGTGCCAAATTTCAGCAACGTACGTTAATTGTAAATCATGTTTATTTTATTTTTAAAACTTTTTTGAAAATAAAAAATAAATGTGAGAAGAACTTTTTTCGGTTAAACAAGTCCATTTAATTCAAATTGAAACAATCAGTCTCAAAAAAGATCAAGTTGTGCTGAAGGATTGCAAGAAAAGTTAAAAAAAATAATAATAATAACAATTGTTACGGTCAATAAAATTTAAGTATGAAACTCATAAATTTGTAAGAAATTAGGTTTTTTTCGTTAGAAAACTGTGTACCATTCATAAAGTAAATAAAGATAATGGGCCAGTACCTATGTTGTACGGATTATTTCGTTACGGCTTGGCTTAACTTATCTCAACTAGAAAAACGCAAAAAAGCCCTAACGTTGTAAGATTTCCTAATATTACTTGCAGTAATTTATAATTATACTTGGGCATTTATTCATTATAAATATTTTATTAATATTCATTATTTTTTCTTTTTATCTCATTCTATAATTTATTATATTTATTTTTCCCTTTTTCTCTCTTTCTCTTTCTCTTTCGTGATAACAAATAATATACATGATCGTACAAGAAGCAAAATAATGTCAATTCTCCTTGTAGTTTTATGATTTGTAAAAATTTTTTTTTGAACCATCAAGGGTTGAGTTCGAACGTGATATCAAATATAAAAAAAAAATCATATGTTAAGGAACATTAACTAAAAAACACATTTGGAACGTTCATATGTTAAATGTTTTTGTATAATGTTGATAATAAAGTTGAATCTACTATGCGTAAACGCCAACAATAAAGTTTAAATGTCTCAGGAGACCGTTCATATGTTAAATGTCTTTGGTACAACCCTTTAACTAATTCAATCCTAATAACCTATTCATACATAAAATTTTGGCTGAAATTTTTAAGAATAATTATTTAAATTTAAACCCAAATTCATTCTATGGATATAAATTTATTTTTTGTGAATATGCATTAAGCTGGATTTCAATGATCATCCCCAAAACTGATTCTCATTTTAGTTCAAATTCAAAAATATATTACGGTTAAAGTAATTGTCTTAATTAATATTATAAGAAAAACCAGAAAAGCCGTTGGATTGAGAGGACCATGGTTTTGAGCCAATATTTGCAAAGTGGTTGTTAATGATGAAGACAGGGCATAAATGATGTTTGTGGCCTTGGGCAGGCCTCTGATAACAACCCCGGAAGTACTAGCCTTACAATCCTTTCTCTTTGCCAAAAGCTGATACACTTTTTTACATGGGTTCTGAAGTTGAAAGAGACCAAAAACTGACTAACTGTATTTCATTTATTTAATGACAATACTAATAGCTTAATTTTACACTCAAGCACTCCTCGACAATTTGTTGCAATAAAATTTTACTATCGACCTTTTTTATTAAGTCTTTTCTCACTCATCAAGTAAAAGATTACATTCTAGAAAAAATATGAAAATGCAAAGTCAAAAACCTCTTTCCTTGATATTTTTTTTATCAAAAACAAAAGTTGAATGCAATTTCATAAATATTTTAAATATTATTCTTCGATTTAAATTTGAGTATTACTTTCATAATCTATATTAGTCTTTAATGAAAATTTTATTATGTTATGAAACATACTTAAAAAATATGAACTTTTTTTCCACTCACACCAAGACTTGGATGAATTATACTTCCAAGTTCCACCTCAAACAAACTTTATCTGAAGATACAGGGCAAAAATAAGTATGAAAGTAACTGGTTTTCCTTTTGCAGGAGGACCAGCAGAGAAAATAAGGGTGCCTGTGCTTATATGGTCCTCTCTGTATTATTAATGCTTCCTTTTCTTTCTTTTCGTTTCAGCCACAAAACACTTCTGACACACACAACTCCTATTGTAAGTTATAACTGCCTAAGCCAACTTGGCAACTCCCTTAACACCAAAAGATCATACGTCTTCTCCTTCCCACAATCCAATTTTTTATGTCCCTCTTCAGACTAAATATCTTCGCCCATTTCTCTCTTGTCCATGCCTTTGTTTTCTCTCTCTCTAGGTCGTTCACAAATACATATGAGGGTTTGATTTGTCTGGACCATAAAAGACTAAATCAATTTAAAGAAGCCAGTAGTTCAACTTCAAACAAATGCAAGTTGGGACTTCATTATATGGCGGGAGGAAATTGATTTTGCAAATTTCATTTAGTGTGAAGTAACAAAAAAGAACTTTTGTATTAGTTTAAATAACTTATACTAAGTTTTACACCAAGCTTGAAAAACATAATTCCAACATAAATCATTTTATTTTAAAATCAATGTTATTCAAAAATACAAAATACAATTTACAAACCATTACTCAAACGTAAGTTATATATATCTTTGTTTTTCTCTTTGCAATATCTATTAGTTTCTATCCCCAATAATGCATTTGCACTTTGCCCTGTACTTCACTGTTAATATGCTGATACATCAAATTCCCAATAGAGTATCTATTGTCTTTCACTTTGCTGGGATATTTGAGATCTACTGTATGCAATTTCTCTGCTGAAAATTTGTCCCTGGAGTGCCCCACCCATGTGTTCTCTGCTATTTCGTGGAAGGTTCCCATCATGAACAATTATTTTAGAAACAGATTAAGAATCAGACCGGTAATATTCAATCAATATTACCTTTTTGTTTTTTCTTATCGATTATGTATAACATCGTGCAAATAAAAATAGAATCTTAGGACATATTTGGTTTGTTAGAAAAGAAAAGGGTTTATTTTTTATTTTTGTAAATAATTATAAAAAGCATTTATTTTTAGTTTAATTTTTGTTTTTAAATATGTATATAGTATATAAAAATGATAAATATTTTTTTATCGTTTCTTATATATTTTTTGAAAACAGTATAAAAATAAAAATAATATACTATTTTTATAGTTATTTAAAGTATAAAAAAATACACTTTTTCTTACCAAACCTATCATTACATGACTAGTTTTTACAAGAAAATAATTTTTAATAACATAATATTTTCAAAATTATTTTTATATTTGGCCTATTATAATAGTAAAATATAAGAATATTATAACAATATAATATATAAATAGAAATATGAAAAGGTGAAGCATTGGAACAAGCAAATTTTATAATATTTATTAGTATATAGACTATTGGAAATCTGGGGGGAAGCTAAAAAGGGAGAGGAATGACTAAACAAAAACGTGAAAGATAAAAAGAAGAGCTTTGCGTGGAGAAAAGTTTTATGGAAAAATGACACGTGTTAAAAAAGAATATAAATATATATAGTTAGTGTTGTTATTTTTTTATCTCTTTAATTTTTTAATTTGAATCTGTTATTCTTAATTTTTTATTTGTTGTCAAATTATGTTTTTAATTAGCTAACTCTTTCTTTAAAGTTTTGTTATCTTTTCATCTCACAAAATGCTTTTATATTTTATTTAATTCGATATTTTATTTCATATTTTATTTTTATATATATGATAATAATAACTATTATTTTTAAAATAAATCATCTTGAATGAGTTAGGATCTTAAATCTGTCACTGTGTTCAATCAAGGTCAGTGTTTTACTTATATACAGTAAATAATGAATTAATGAATATGTACAATAAAGTGAGCTTACAATGCATACGGGCATATTTTGTGTACTAATGCACAATGGTGTATCAACCCTGCATGTGCATGTGCATGTGCATGTGCGTGAAAACATAGATACAAGTCACGCCACAATCTTTCCTACTGACCAACCTATACCCTTCTCCCTAATGCCTAAACCTCTAGGTCTCAGTGTGATAATATACATATCAATAGAGGAATAGGGAAAATTTGTCATTGCATCATAGTGATGGTTTAATTTGACGGTAAAAGTATTTGTCCAAATCTAGACATAGTTTACTTTTTATAATTATATTATTCATGCAGAATATTTATCAATTTTATTGGCAATTAATCTTTGTTAAAAATATTGATTAGTCATTTTATAAAATCTTTTTTTTTAATCATATTTTTTTTATTTATGAGATTTGAATTAGAGACTCTATTTATATTTAAATGGATCAATTTCAAAACTATTTGAACCAACTACTTATTGATCGAATATATATAAAAGCAGTAATTTAAAAATTAAATTCAGACACCCCACAAATTTAATGTAGGTATAGCAAAACAATTTGACATCAAAGACTATAGTGATGACAGATGAAGTCTTAGTTTCTTTTTCTCTTACTTCTGTTTTTCTTCTTATTCTTAATTTGTCTGTATAAAAGAAAAAGTTCGAGGTCTCAATTCTTATTTTATTTTTTTTCTTTTATTTATTTGTTTATTTTTTGTGATTGCTATTGACGTTGGGCCAAAGACAATGAAAATGACCCTAAGAAAAGATGGAATGTGGGGGTGTAAGTATAGAGAAAGCGTGTTGGGCTGCTAAGACAAAATTTGAGAGAGATGGCACCAATTAAGATATAGATTTGCCTATATCATAAATATTACTCATTTCGCCCCATCTTATCTGTCAGTTTGGGTGTTTTAATTTGTTTCAAAATACTTATCACTTTAATGAATCAAGATAATATTAATTATTTTTTAAAATAATATTTTTATTTATTGGTATCTCACATAAATACTTATATTATATAATTCACCACTATATTCTAATTGTTTTAATAAAAAACATTTTTATAAAAATGATTAATTATAATAATTTGTGTTATTAATATTTTATTCTTGCTCAATTATTTTATTTTATACATAAATTCTAGTCTTAAAAGTGGGCATTCAAATAGCTATTTTGAAAAATGAAGTCAAGATTTTTGCCAAGAGTCTTAGACAGTGCTTTATCTGACATTTTTTTAGAGTTTAAAATTTAATTTAAAACTAAAGATAAAATTAAAAAAGATTTTTAAATCTTATATTAAAGTTGCTTGATAATTTTTTAAATCTAAAAAGTACTTTTTATGTCTAATAATACTTTCTTGGCTGGATATAGATATTCAAAATGGGGAAGGGGATAGAGAATAGAAGAGATAAACTTTTAAAACTAGCTTCTTTAAGGTTTTTTATTATTTTTAAAAAACATCATCTTTTAAAAAATTCTAGTTAATCTAACTTTTCTCTTCAAAAAACCTCAAATAAGTTAATTCAAATATTAAACTGAAAATAAATTATTTTTAGCATTGCTTAATATCATGATCAATTTTTTAAAAGGTTTCCTTGTCTAATCTTTAACCTTCTTTCCTCCCTTGCTAATATCAATCAGGTCGATCTTAACCTCCTGGTTTATACAACTCGAAAGAACATTACAACAAAACAATGTTTCTGTTCTAACTTGAAAAAAAAAATTATCAAATGCACGTAAAATAAATTAGATCAAACTCGCATACTCAACGGTTTCACGAGACATATAGTTTTATTTAATTCAGCTTATATATTTTAAAGAATAATTATTTGTTTTTATTAATTTTTAAAAAATACTTTTTAACTTTACTAAACATGCTAATGAAAGAGGACAAGATAAGATTATTATTCAGGGATGACATATTTAATAATTAATTAATTGTCAAGCACATCTTATCAAAACCTATGGAATATTCTGTTGTTCTTGTCCTTGGGTCGAAAATTTCCCATTTGGTCTCAGGTGCTAGTTTTATTGTTGCAGAAGAGAGAAGGGACAAAATTGTCTTCTCATATATCGGAAGTACGAATTCCATATCAGGTCCAACCGGTTTGGGGAAGTATAATGTCACCCGCAGTCACCTATCCAAGAAAAGAAAATAAAACTAAAATGCTGATTGTCACTGAGCACCACCGAATGTTGCTGTGACGTAGCGGTAACAAGTGATCGAAGTTCTCGTAGGGATTGACCCCACCATAGGGGATGGTATTTGGTAGGTATGAGTAGCACGTGATAGACGCCCCACAACACAAGGGCATCGCCACAAGAAATCTTAGGCCATCACATGACCCCTCTTCATTCACAAATCAAACACTAATGATCATATACGTAGAATGCATGAATGACTCCTTACAACCGCATATGCATGCATTTTTTTATTGTATATCAAATAATTATTATTATTCTCAAAGAGTTGCATTATAGTAGTATACTCTTATAGCATCTTTGAAATTTTTAATAAAAAGTATTCAACGAATAATTAATAAATATATTTTAAGACATAAAATAAGTATGTGCGCATTTTAAAGATTGCTAACAGAAATTATACGAAGATTTGGATTCATGTGTTTTCCTGTATTCCATATATAAGTTTATTTATCAGATGATCATGCTAGATACATGTTTCTCATTATATATAAGATATACTTTGGTACTTGGTTTAGTTCAACAGAAGAGACAGAGAAAGAAAAATAACAGCTGAATAGAAGAGGATAGAGTGGAGAAAATCTCCTAACTTCTTTTACCCATTTCTCATTATTCCTTCCATCTCTATCCTCAATCCTAGATTTTGTGTGTGTATAATGGATTTTTGTCATTCTTATTATACAAAAAACTTGCTTTGACAGAATATTGACACACTTGTTTGTGACTGGGATTCTTTACCACGAGCAAAATTGTTATTCTTATTGATTAGTATTAGAAGTTTATCTCTCAGTAACTCGCTTTTTTTATATAGAAAAATTAAAATATATTGTATTATACTAAAAAGAAACATTTTCTTCACTTGTTGTAAGAAAATATGAAAATAAATAGATTTGCAAAAACATCCTATATTGCTTCATTTGATTAAAATAAAAGTTGCTTAACTTTTAGTAAAGAGATTTTGTTTTATTTTATTTTTTATTTAGAAAATTAAAAATACTAATATTTTTTAAGTTCGTTCTTACTTTTTAGTATTTCTAGGAAGTGGGAGAGAAATGTCATGAATGAAAACAAAAAGATAAATTAGTTAGCGGTTGTGTTTTTTAAGTTATGAATATGTAATGCATGTTTTATTATGTAAAACGTTTAATTTAGTGAACCAATATTTTGAAATAAAATGGGTTGTAGATATACAAAAACTTATTTAATTTATTATAAATGAAAATAATATGTTATCAATAATGAAAAAGTTCACTATTCTGATCATTAATGTTTTGATTTTTAAACACTTAATCGGTTCATTAAATTCAATATCAATAAATATAAAAAGACCCAAAATTTGAATACTAGAAACATGCCATTTGCTAATGCACTGGATTGGCTCTGCTTAGCGATAGAGAGAACTTAGATGTCTATTTTAGAAATGACAAGACCAAGCACTCGTACCCAAATCAATTAATACGCCTTCTTTCAAAAATAAATTATCGTGACCTTTTTTAAAAACTGAAAATGTTTAACATATACCCACTTTATCTTTTATATCTCCTTCCACTTCTTTGTTTGGATGAACCTCTAGTATCCTGTAATCAAAAGTTCAAGATTATTGAGATCTATCTAATCATTTAAGCAAGTGACATTTGTCAATAGATATTTTTATATATGTACAAAGTTAAAAATTTAATTATTATTACTCATTTAAAGAATAAAATTATCTATTAATTATATTATATTAATATATATTTCGTTCCATTTAATTTTTCGTAAGATTACTTCTTTCTTTTATTTTATATCTTTTTCCCTTTCGCTTCATACACTACAAAAGTTTTGTAAAAACATTTATTGGGGGAGGGCATGACCTTGTTTTACTTTTCATTGACTCCTTTTATATTTTATTTTCTTGCATACAAACATATATATCTTTTCAGAAAAGTTGAATCCTTTAGGCTTTAGCATGTGGGAAATGATAGCATGAGGGCCCAACAGGAGGAAAAATGTTGTGAAGAATCCAATTAATGGGAAGACAAGATCCATTGAGGCTGACCCAAGTAATGCTTTCCGTCAAAACAATCAGTTGGTCTCGGATTGGATACTTTTAGATCATAATTATTCAAAGACTCCCAAGTGGGCCCTTTTATTTTATTTTATTTTATTTACTTTTCTAATTTTCTTAGGCATAGCCATTAACGTCCTGATTAGAGCAGGATCATTAGGCCTCAATCACTCCAAGCAAGATGCTAATCACAATTCACAATCAAATCGAAACCAACTCCACAATAATTCTTACCCTTTCAAACCACCCGCCTATAGAATCAAACATTCATGGATTATGTGTAGACAGTAAATGATCTTGCTTTACGGAACAAATCTCTTGCCGTTAATAGCGCTGCTCCAATGACAATTTTTTTTAAACCATGTTATAAATACTAAAGTATCTATTAATTTTGATATGACTAACGTATGTTAAACAATCAGATTAATCATCTTTAATAAAAAATAAATTTTAAAATATTAATTAAGATATTTAAATTTAATATAATTCACACCAATTTTATAGATGTTCGAATTAATGTTTAAAATATTATATACGTATTCTAATATAAATTTAATAGAT
>JAMLFT010007370.1:0-14890 GCA_026544285.1 Pachyrhizus erosus
ATATTTTTAAAATAAAAATATATCACAGTTAAGTTTTATTTTTCTATCGCTTTTCATTCATAAGATTCAATTTTAATTATCAAAGACATTTAGTTCAATTGATTGAGTAATATATATAAATTATTGTAAATCTTAATATTTGAGTTTAATTTTTATAAATAAAAAATTTAATTATAATCAATTATGGTGAGCATGATTTGAAATTAAAGTTTGATGAAATTAAATTTTAATTATTAAAAATAATTAAAATATGTGTTTAAATTAAGATAAATACTAATTAGTGTTTTTAGTGCACTAATTAAGAAAAGTAATTTTTTATTAAATATATAAAAATATAATTTTTTATAACTTTAAAATGTATTTTTACATTATTTTTAATATATTTTTTTAGCTTTTTTACCAGTGTCCAAAGACATTAATTAGTAAGACCCTTAAATTAACTTTAGTGACAGACGTTGCTTTGAAACATATATTCATTGAAAAATATTAATTTTAGATACTTTCATGTTAGGAGTATATTGTGAAGAACTATTGTTTGACCATGTTTCCTTTTTAACAAAAAAAATCATAACCATGTAGACAATTAAAAAATGTTTAACCAATTTAGTTATCTAAAAAAAGAAAATTATCAAATAATTCCTTAAAATTACAAATTTAAGATACGTTAATTCTTTAATTTTGTATTTTTTTTCAATGCATAATTGATCATTGAAAGATGAATATGTATCAGTCTAATATCTAAAATCATAATCAGAAACCTAAATTAGTCCTTAAAAAATCAACTAAAATAGATTAAGAGCTAAAATGTCTTAAATTTTAAATTTTGAGAGAGTATTTAGTGTTTTTTTTTTCAAGAACTAAATTAGGTGACTATTTCTTTTAGAAATTGAATTGGGTATTTATTAAAAAAGTTGGTGCTTTTATATTGTAAAAGAAGGTATTTATCATAAAAGTTATTCTAACGACTGATGCTGGAATTAGGGAGATATTTTGAAGCAGTCTATCTGCCAACAAAGCAGCCATTGGATGATGGCCGGCTCATAACTTCAACTGATGAGTCAGTCAACAAGATCAAAAATATTTAATAAAAAGTATAACAAGTATTTTTTTATTAAATTCAAATTTGCTAATTATAATAGTTTATACATGCATTAGATTTATGACATATTTTTGCAAAAGGATAGTTTGTATATCTTTTGCTTCAAATTATTCTTGGAGGCTACAAACCAGTAATTCAAATATGCTAATAATTGTAATTGTAACAAACAAACAAAAATTCAAGGATCTGATAAGACATTATATTGGCAACAATCATGGGTTCTTGATTTATTTCTTAAGATTAACTATTGTAATTAGGAATTAATTATGTACAACTTTATTTTTTATTTGGTTTCCTTATTTGTTTAGTTACTCCATGTTTTAGTGTTCTTATTATTGTAATTACTTTCTGATCAGATTATCGATCGTAGATTCAGCCTATGTAATTGTAGTATTGTCCCTAGTTGGAAGTGAAATATACGAATTTATTTCCATGTTATCATAACATGAACAACAAAAGAGGTTGACTATTTTCAGAATCAAAATCCTCACTTTAAAATGAGAAATAAGGGATGCTATTCATTGAAAAAAAAATTATAGGTCTATATTATTTTTTATCAGATAGGTTTATATTGTTTAGTTTGTTAAATGTATTCAAGACAATTTTTCTCACATTACCAAAAGAAAAAACAATTTTGTTAATGGTATTAAATATTCACGTGATCACTTCTTCTGACAAAGATTATAAATTTATATTAACATGAAATTTTTGCAGAGACTTAATAAATTATAATTAGAAAGTATTATGTTTATGTATATAGTATGTATATTTACAAATACAAGTAAAATTTAAGAAAATAAGCTATGAGTAATAAAATCTAAAATCTAAAAGTATTTTCATTTGAAACTTTTATGTTTAAAAAATTGATTAATTGATAAAACATTATTTTAATTATAACTTTAAAATACTCAACATACTTAATAATGATTAAGTATAAGTGAAAAATTAACAATTAAACATTAATTGAAAAGTTAATTAAAAACATCATTTGAATTGTATAATTAATTAACAAAAATAATTTGATATATAATTTCAAAAGATATATCTCACAAATGCGAAAAAAATCATGATAATATGAAAAAAAAACTGTGTAATAATTATCTCAATTTCTAGAATGAGAATTTAAATTTAAATTTAAATTTAGATTTAAAATTTTTAATTTTTATATTTATTATTTTAGTCTTTTAAATTTTTTTAGTAATTTAAAGATTTAATTTTTTTATTTTAATATCTATTTTTAAGTAACAATCTTAACTGATGTTATTTAAGTAAAATAATTTTTTTAAAAGATTAAAATTAAAAAAAATTATTTTTTAAAAACTAAATTTTTATTTTAATAAAAAAAAATAAATAATTATTATATAACATGTTAAATTTTATATTTTAATTTAATTTGTATTATTAATTTACTATCTTTTAATTTTAACTTTTTAAAAAAATAATTTTTGGTTCTAAACTTTTTTTATTGGTTAATACTTTTAATTCTTTTATTTTTTTAATTTTCTTAATTTTATTTTTTGTCTTTTGGTAACAGAAAAATAAAATTTTATTTTATAAAGAAAAAAAAATCTTCTAAAACTAAAATTAATAAAAAAAATAAAGATTACAGATAAAAATTTTAAAGATTAAAAATAATAAACCTTTATATTATTAATATATTTTTTTAGAAAAATATTTCATGTTTGGGAACAAATAACATAGTTGACAGAGGAAACATGAGTGATTCAAGGTTTGGTGTCGAGAGAAGTGTTTCCGCCATCTCCGATCCGAAGCAAAGCCTATGCAAACGTAATTCTCACCCTTTTCTGGTTCACCTTTCTCTTCCCAACAACACCTATCAAATCCAATCTCATATACACAGCTACTTACAACTAAACCTTTTTCTCTCTCTCTCACACACACAATAAACAAAAAGAAAAAGAGAAAGCTGTAAGTAACAGATCCATTTCTCTCTCCACCCCACCTTCAAAAATCTCGCTTCTCTTCAATTTTCGCTAATACCCATCAAAGCCCTAATCCTCTACCCCCTTTGATCCGCCCCGTTTTCAATGTCTGGGATGTATTTACATTTGGGTCTCTTTCTGTGTATGCTTTCCGTGTGCTGTTCTGCGACTTTGTCTTCTTCCTTCGCGTCGCGTCGTTCGATCCTTCGAGAGGTAAATGAAAAAAGCAAAAACGGTGGCGATCATCCCGATTATGCTGTTGAGCTGAATGCAACGAATTTCGATGCTGTTCTCAAGGACACCCCTGCTACTTTCGCTGTTGTTGAATTCTTTGCCCATTGGTTAGTCGTTATGATTTCTATCGAGTTATCGTGTTTTATGTGTTTCTATGCGTGGAATTGATTAAAGTCTCTTCTGTGTATTAAAAAGTTCGGGTTTTTTATGGATTTTACTTCGAGGGTGGGAGTTTTGTTTATTTGTTTTTTGTTTTGGGGGATTTAATGGAAGGGGGAATGCCCTTTCATCTGTAATTGGATCTTCAGTAATAGTAGTGAGGGGAGATTAATTCATGATATATTAATGGAAGGGTTTTGGAAATTTTGGTCGATTGGTTTGCTTTTTACAGTGAGGGAGTGTTTTCTATTTTAACTACTAGTCCAGTTAAGGTAATTGGAGCAATAGAGAAACAATCAGGGGTGCTAGGGGTTGTTTGTGCAACTGATGGGATGAGTAGTAAATGGTTAGAAAAAGCATAATCCAGTGTGGTATATTATCAAGGCTTCTCTTGAGAATGGTCCTTTTTTGTTCCATTCACTTCTTTCCCTCCTTTTCCGCACCTCTATGAATCAAGTTGAATGAGCTTCTTAAAAAGCACTTAAAGGAGAAGAAATTAAAATGAATCATGGAAGTATAATAAATTACAGGTTAAAGATTTAAAATCAATTTGGTGCGTGTTTGATCAGAGATTATATCTAGGAAATGATACCTTATTTTCAAAAGGCTCTCTTTGAAAACTGGCAAACGTATTTGATTATTTCTTCGATATAAACTAAACCTATGTACCTCAACTTTTTCAGAAACTTTAGCTTTTAACTTCTCTTTAGGTGTGTGTTAACTTAAGAGAGCCCGACATTCTTGCCTTAGGAAAATCTTAGGGTGTGTTTGATTCATGTCATCTTTTTTATTTCTAGGAATATGGGGGTGGAATGAATATTTTCATATTTGTTAGGAGGTTATGATAATATATTTTCTGATATATAATATTTCCATTGGAATGGAAGTTATTGTCTGCAATAACTACCTATCCCAATGCATTCTTCTATCCTTCTCTTTCACTTTTAATTTTTTTATTTTTTAATTAAATAAATTTGAACTTTTTTCTAAAATTACTAAATACTAACCAAATATATTTATGGGAATAACATTTCCATATATAATATTTCTGGGAATGTGATTTCCGAAAATGCAAATTTTTGCCTGAAACAAACACTGCCTTAATTGTATGGCCGTCGTGAAGCAAGCCTGATTTTTTTAGAACCGCTGGTTATGATGAAATAGTTACCAAGTCTAACATATGATGGAAAAGGATGCTCTGCGAAACCTGCACAGAATTTTTTTAATTGATCTATACTTGTGTACTTATATTTACCAAATTACTTATATTCTTGCAGCACATTTCTGAAGTAATGTTGGCATACACATACAAGATATGCTTTTGAAAAAATTGTTTTTTAGTTATAGTTTTAAATATCTCTTCTTATAGTCTGATAATTGGATTATTTTAAACATGTGGGTCAATTTTTGTCATTTTTTTATTCCCTCTCATCCATCTTTAAGAATAAAATGAGTATAAAAACTTCTCATTTCTGTTGTGTCCCTTTCTTCTTTGTCAGGTGCCCTGCATGCAGGAATTATAAGGTATTATTTGCTAAAAAGTATAATTAACTTTTTGAGCTTTATTTCAATGAACTTTTCAACTCACATCATTATCTCACTGAAATTCTAATGCAGCCTCACTACGAAAAGGTTGCCAGATTATTTAATGGACCTGATGCAGTGCATCCAGGAATCATATTAATGACAAGGGTAGATTGTGCATCAAAGGTGCGTGCATCTTATCTTACTTTCTTAGCAAGGTTAAGGTGAGGTTTAATGCTTATACTTTATGCTAAACATGTCCGGGTGATTGGTACCTCTCTGTTCAATTTTTTGGCAGCACAGATAAATACCAAGCTATGTGATAAGTTTTCTGTTGGTCATTATCCTATGCTTTTTTGGGGCTCTCCTTCTAAATTTGTTGGTGGTGGTTGGGAACCTAAGCAAGAGAAAAGTGATATACGGGTGATTGATGATGCACGCCCAGCTGATCAGTTGCTTAATTGGATCAACAAGCAATTAGGCAGGTATGAGGTATAAATAAATTCATTGTTGATACAGTTATGATATGGTAAGTGAATATTTTATTTATGTCAGACGATGGTTGATGAATATTTTATTTAAGCCAGATGATGGTAGGTGAATATTTTATTTAAGCTCGATAATGTATATGAATTCAGAATACCAACATTGTAGACATATAATTATCTACAAACTAGGCACTATGGAAAAATGAAAGTTCTAAGAGCAAGAGTCTAGAATTATGAGGAAGCATTTCAGTTGCGTCTGATGGAACCTGAAATTTTGTCATCATATATTTTGGTTAAATCTTATGGAATTCGAATGTGCTGCTTATAGTGTTCACAATGTTGCAGTTCATTTGGCCTGGATGATCAAAAATTTCAAAATGAGCTTCTTTCATCCAATGTATCAGACCCTGTACAGGTCCTTTTCTTCACATGCCCACATATTTTATTCCTTTTTATTTTATATTTGAAGTCTGAAGATATTGACGTATATGCTATGGATGACTTGGAAAGATTGCAAGAGCTATCTATGATGTAGAAGAGGCAACTTCTACAGCTTTTGACATTATCTTGGAGCACAAGGTAGATTATCTATTTTTCCTGATTGGTCTTTTGTGCTCGTTGTTTTGGATGATAGTACAAATAGTTTCTGTTTGGCAGATGATAAAATCAGGAACTCGTGTTTCAATTATAAAGTTTCTGCAGCTTTTGTCAGCTCATCATCCTTCTAGGAGGTAAGATGAAGTTTTTACTGATTGGTCTGATCCTTTCTTCTCTGCCCAGTATTTAGTGTCATTTTTTTGTGTTCTGAATTTTTTTTTCCAGATGCCGGAAGGGTACTGCTGAATTTCTTGTGAGCTTTGATGACTTTTACCCAGCAGATTTTTGGTCAATTAATAAACAGGAAGATCATAAGAATTCAGTTAGGAACTTAAAGATTTGTGGGAAAGACGTGCCTCGTGGATACTGGGTAGGATCTCAATATATGTATTAAACCTTTTAGACATTTCTGTATTTTATGAATATTCTGTTTTTTCTTGAAAGTTATCATATTATGTTAATTATGGTTGAATTGTTGCTGAGAGTTGGATCGCATATAATTACTTGTTAAGAAGTATTCACAACCAGACCTCCTATTTTTTGAGAAAAGAAATGTTTTTTTATGTCAATGATCCATTCTGTGTGTGTACTTGTGTGTGTGTGTCATGAATCATGATTTGTTCTCTAGGCTTTCCTACAAGCAGATTTGGTTTGATAAGCATTACTTTCACTATCTGTAATGCACTCCTATATGCGTAAAAGGCCAAAGAGGAATTTACATTGGCTGTAACAAACTTGTACACATTTCAAGTGTGGAGGATTTTGGGGGATGAGAGGTAGGTAATCCTTTGGGTAGTTGTGGGTGGCTGTTGCGGTGTTGCCACACACATGCAGAGAAGGTTTCCTTCTCTGATTTTCTTTTTATACTTTTTGCATATTACCCTTGTAATCAGAGCACTGTTCTCTGAGTGTCTCCTCCAATAATCCACAGTAAATTCAGTTCCTATTGTCATCCAATCCTGGTCACCACACAGAGAGGGAGAGAGAAAAAGGTATGTCTAGGGTCTCCTAAAAAGAAAAGGAAAGCAGTGAGCCAAAGTAGGTAAAAATTACAAAGTGTCCAATTTCTTTGC
The DNA here is from genome assembly GCA_026544285.1 of Pachyrhizus erosus. Lineage (NCBI taxonomy): Eukaryota > Viridiplantae > Streptophyta > Magnoliopsida > Fabales > Fabaceae > Pachyrhizus > Pachyrhizus erosus. The sequence goes on from JAMLFT010007370.1 coordinate 7,118, forward strand.
ATATCAGTGAAAATTCCCTTGAAACAATATTGAAAAGGCCAAAACAGATGTAAGGGACAAATCTGGAAAACATATCCCTCCCCAACTACATCATAAGACTGCGTAATGGATGCATATGTTGCTTCTGTGTGGAAAACTTTAATCTTTTTTGTGTAACAAATGTAAGGGAAAACGCTGGAAAATATAGGCTTTCATCTCCACATACACTATATAACTGTTCAATGGATATGCTTCTGCTTGTCAAACTTCCCCATATTGAAGATTCTGTGGTTAACTTCTCATTTGTTGTAAAAGAAAAAACTGCATTCCAGCTTGGCAATTACCCCCAACAAATAATCATATAGCTGTCTATGTAGTCATCTAGTATTCATTTAGAAAAAATAAAAGTTTGTTATAATGTTATTACTTATTTGGCTAAGTTGTTGTATGCTCTTTTTCTAATCCTATGTTCCCTGGGATTTGAAGATGAAGATACTTACATACAAGCATATTGGGTCAAGTATCCTTATTTTATTAATTCATAATGTTGCCTTCATTCATTAAATTCTGAATTTTCTTAGTATGAGAACATTCTTTATTGATTTGATATATTTTGACTTTTCTTTTGCAGATGTTCTGCCGTGGCAGTAAGAATGAAACCAGAGGCTTTAGGTAATGCTTTACCTTCCATGTTTTGTCTAGTTCCATATCCAATCGACATGTTCAACTTTCCCGTATCAACTACCCTTGTTTGCATTTAAATTTAAGTTGGTATACCACTGAGTAGTTTCACTCCTGTCACTAACGAATATTCTGATTTGCGACTATTTTTTAATGAGAAGAAATGTGTATATACCTAGGATTAAGACCCACCTAAATAAACCTATATTGTGCATTGATTGCAAACCATTGATTACAAACCACATTGGACCAGCTGATTTGACTGAAAAACCGGTGAATTGGTCAGTTGTTTTGTCCATTTAACCAAAACTTGTTAAATTTACCAGTCATGAACTTGTTTGAACTGTATTTTGTTTTTTCTTTTACATACTTCAAACTTTTTTTATTAAACCCGAACTATGTTTTTAGTAAAATAAAATGCCAAGTTACAAAGGTCCTTGTATGATGTTTACTTATGGATTGATATTCTTAATGTTCTTACTGATTTTGTTTATCTTATAGAACGTATGATATGGTTATTTCATGCTAATTTAAAATTGTCTAATTTTATTTTTTATGGTTGTGTTTTGTTTATTACATAATATTAAAAATATATATATAGTTGACTGCTACTGGTTCAATCACAGTCAAACGATGCATTTGTTGACTCTGATCAATCTGATTTTTAAAACATTTTTGCAATCCATCTCCATGACATATCATAACTAGATACCCTGTGTTATCTCTGTTATTCAAGTTGTGGATTATGGGTTCTTCTACATTCGCTCTCTGTGAGGATTGAGGATGGAGAGAGTCAGTTTACATTTAATGCAATATGTGATTTTGTTCACAACTTCTTCATCTGTGAGGAATGCCGGCAACATTTTTACAAGATGTGTTCAAGGTAAGGGAATTGATGAATTGTTAATGTCAATATCATTCAATGTCCTTTCCTTTCTACTCTTCTAATTTGAATTAAATTTTCAGTGTTTCTAGTCCTTTCAACAAAGCCCGTGACTTTGCTCTATGGTTGTGGAGTTCCCATAACAAGGTAAACGAAAGATTGATGAAAGAAGAAGCATCCCTAGGCACTGCTGACCCCAAATTCCCAAAGACAATTTGGCCACCAAAGCAGCTTTGCTCTTCCTGTTACCTAAGCTTTGACCAGAGGAACAACAAAATTGAATGGAACGAAGATGAGGTCTTTAAGTTTTTGACTGATTACTACGGTAAAACGCTAGCGTCTCTGAACAAGGACAGGAGTATGGTCGGAAATGAGGGAACTGAAGGAGCTGTTGAAGATTTAATAGTAGCAAATAATGCAATTGTGGTGCCTGTGGGAGCTGCATTGGCTATTGCTGTTGCTAGCTGTGCTTTTGGAGCACTTGCTTGCTACTGGCGTTCACAACAAAAGAGTCGGAAGTATTTTCACCACCTACACTCTTTAAAGAACATTTGATAATTAGGAGGGTAATGAACTCTTTCAAAATTAACTAATGAATGGGTCCTAAAGAATTAAAAGGGGGTTTAAGGAGAGAGAGATTGTGTTCTTTAGTTGTTCAGATAATTATTTGTAACTTTTTTTTGTTTGCATAATGTTTCAGGCCAAGGAGAACGTGGAAGTAGGACTTGTAGACAAGTACACTTGAAGGCATATGAGGTGCATAGCAGCTTTCATGGGCATCCGGTTTATAGTCTCACTCTGAAGAGCCTTGCCAAAGTTCTTTTTTGAATCTACCCTTAATAGAATGTACAGAATACAATTCTTGATCTGGAGACCATTGCTGATATGTGCTATTTTCTTTCACTTTTTTGGCGTTGAGTTCACGTCTACTATACAACCTAGGAAGTTGGGCGAAAGGAGGACCACATGACATGTAACATTTTTGTTTTGTAATTTGGGATTATTTTTTCTATATCAAAGTAACTGTATAAGCTATAAAGCATGAATTACATTATTTTCTGGTTTACTTTTACTAAACATTTGAATGAAATTACACAAGTCTAAAAGTTTTTCATTTGATGAATTCTTATGGTTCAGTTGAGTTTTCCGAAAGGCTCTTGCGGTTTAATTAAATTTTAGAGCAAATTATACTGGAATATTCTGTATTTTACATTGAACACTTTTTTTTTTTTTACTGTAATTTTTTTAATATTTAAAAATATTATTGATGTTTGAAAATACTATATTAATATTTATTTATGTATTACATTGATATTTATAAGAGATGATAGTGTAAATCTTAAACAAGGAAAAATATTATATAAAATTTGAAATATTTTAGAAAATAACATTAAATTTTATTAGTTCCATCATCCATGCTAGTGGTTATTGAATTATATAATTAAGTACAACTCTGCAACACGTAATTGTCTGTAAATGATTGTAAATAAGATAAAATTTAGATGCAAATATTTGGTATTATTTTTAAATTGAAATTGAAATTTTATGTCAATAATGTCTAATGAAAAAATTGCATTATATTTCATTATAAGTTACCAAGATGAAACCACTTATTTAATTAAAAAATAATTCGAAAAATACTTGTAACAATAGCATTTATATAGTGTTAAATGCCAGCCAATAGCCATTCTTTAAAAAAAATTAATAATATAGTAAACCCGCTAATTTTTTTTTAAGTAGAGACCTGTTGAGAAAAAAAAGTCAACGAAATTATCAGGATTGACAGAATAAAATAGCATTTTAAACTTGAGTTCAACAGTGACAAATTTTGGGTGCTGTATTGGTTTAGGCGTTCATCCAACCCAAAACCAACATAATCAAAACTACACCTTCATTTTCCTCCTGTAACTTGAATGATGGACAAAATTGTCAAATTAGATTACTAAGTGGTGCCAGAAGTGGTCATTCCTTTGGGTAGGAGAATCATTTAGTGAAGTAGAGAGTATCAGAATTTGGTTATGACGGACTGAGGTAGAAAATGAAAACAGACCAAGGTAACAAAGACTCAGGTTGGGTCTTAAGTGCAACGATAATAAGGAAATCAATATTGGAGGGCTATTTGAGAGTTGAAAAAGAGACACATGCATATCTAGACCCTGGATCATGAGTTTCAATTAGTGACTGACAAGGATGCCATGAGGATATTACTTCATATGCAATGTCATTTTCTATGGCTTTTCATTAATTAATGACCTGTCCATACAATTAATATGAAACTCAATAAGATAGACGAAGCTAGCATCCTGTAGTGAAATTAATGCCCCAAAAGTACCTACCCAACTTTCATTGCAATATATACAAGTCATGATTTTTTATATCTAGCCATGTAATTTTTCTCTATATAAATATAAATTCCTATCTATACATCTGAACAATTCCAATCGGTAAGCAGAAACAGAAATGTAAATGTGTAACTTGTTGCCGGCAAGACTTCCCGAAGTGTAGCTATAGCAGAGGAACTTGGTAACACAAGTGGCATGCAGTGCTGCTAATGAGAGCTACAACAACTGTTGCACATCTGAATTTGAGTGTCCCCATCCTTAGCAAACTCGAGGTTCTCAGGGAAGTTGTCCCCATTTAATTTACATAATAATCAGAAGACAAAATGCAGCATCTCAAGGCAAGAGCTTTCCACACTTCATTTACTTCAAGTGGCTACCGGGTACAGTATTTTTACATTACATGTATGACATGAGGATGAGGCTGAGGCTGCGGCTGAGGCTGCAAATCTACTTGCTCGCTTTCATCGTCAGATGAACTGGCCGAGGCATTAAGATGCTCCTAACAGTTACAAATGGCCAAGCAAAATACAAGAGACTTCATTATATGTAATTAGATGGTCCATATGATATAGTGAATCTGAATTACGGGAAAGAGACAACAGGTTAACCCATGATAAAGAAAAGGGTAGAGACTTACTCGATGTTGTCTCCGATGCCTCTGGATTAATGCCACTGCTCTAACCATGAAGTATATGGGAAGAACAACTCCCACAGTCCGAAATAACAACAGCTATCAAAACTCCATTGAATTGAATAAACCTTGGTAAGTACGGGTATGATCCATGCGCTCGCTAAAAATTATAAGTTGAATTATGCAAAACGTACCAAAAAGAGTGGAAAAGAATACTCCTTATTTCCGCTTATTACAAAGGGAAGTGTATGTCTTAAAATCAGAAGAACCATGAACTGCACAAAAGCAATGAAGACTTGGAAATGTCATAGCCAGTAGGCGTAAAGACATACTGGGATACATGCATAAGAGAAGAGAGGTTACAATGGCAGCAATTGATCGACAGCAAATCAAACTTCCAGTAGCAGAGGCTGAATACTGATCATAGTTAGAAGGGGTAAGGTTCTGATCAGTGGGCACCATGCTAACCAAATGAGTCCTATTCAAGTCTCTTCTTGAAATCTCCCAATTTCCCCTGAAATCAGTGGGAGCACATTGGAAAATGTACAGATAAAAACAAGGTTCACTGATTATTGAATGGAAGTTACCTGAAACTCATTGGAATACGTCCAAACTGAAATAGTGGCGGAGGAGCAGTATAACCAGGCTGGAATTGCTGAAATTCACAATAAAGGAAAATCATTAATTATTAACAATTCTGGTGAAAATTGATATGACAAATATAATAACTACCCAGAGCAGTATAATCATTAATCAGGCTTGGATTGCTGAAATTTATAACATAGGGGAATAATCAATTAACCAAATCAGGTGAAAAGATATGACATATAATGACACCCAAAACCCAAATAATCCATATGCGGTCAAGTATGCAGAAAGAGTATGAGAATTAGGGATAACAACAAATTTAAGTTTACCTGGTGGCATATCTCACAGGTGGTGTCACCCTTCTCATTACACCATCGTTGTATACACCTGCGGTGGGCATACTGCAAAAAGTCGAAAGAAGTGTACAAAATTTAAGCCTTAACTTTGGCAGATAAAATAAAAAATTATTGATAACCAGCAATTACTCTTTATGAGTTATGATCAGACCAAACAATGGTTAGAGTTGGATAAATATCTGCAGTTAGTAGTACATGTGCAACTAATAAAAAAAATGAAGAGTCAAACACAGCATGCTCTAATCAAAAGATCATTGTTTCCTGGCATTTCACCAAAATCCTTTGGTTATCTTGGGTGGAAGGGAGATCTTCTATGTGTAACTTGGTAATTGACATGTTCAAATGCAACCATGTAGCTGAACTACAGACACAACTAGTTTTTACTGTTATAAATAATAAACCAATTAAAATCACTAAATTCATGTCCATTACAAAAGATTTAATTTTCCATTAAATTTTAAAACGCACACATCATGGATTCACGTTACAAACAACCACAAAAGGCTTAAGCATTTTAACATATCAGAACATACACGATTATGAATATGCAAGTAAATGAATTAACCTTCAAACTACCACAACAGGAGCAGGGCGTCTCCATATTGGAATCTTCATCATCATCATGACATATCCTGCATTCTACCAGTTTCCCTGGATATTTGATATCATCCACACCCATCTTCATCAAATTGAGATCAATTTTTGCATCATTCACCACAGAGGATGCAGCTAGCATTGACCTATTTCTGCTTTCAAGTGCAGCTTCTAATGTGGACTCAGTAAGCAATCGATCAACCAGCAAATCAAAGTGATCCCCCATCTTTAATACCACAGTTCACTACCACACTCCAAGGAAATTCTAGATTCTGTGTGTCTACACCAACCTCTATGCCGAGTAAATATCCTTCAGAAATTCTGGAAATGAAACCCACATGCAAGTAAAGAAACAAAAAAAGCATGTTAGCAACATCGAGAAGCATATTTAGAAAAGGTCAATTTTTCCATTTGGGTGCTCATAAAATTGGCGAATTTTATCTTCATGCAGATATTCCCAGTAAGCTGGACCCCACATAATGCTTGTTGAAATAGGGGGTCAATATCATAAACACAGGTCCAAAAGTGGAACAAACACACCCCATCCACAACAACAATTTTTTTTTTCTGTTAAATAAAGTTAATCGAATCTCACAAACTGTTGCAAACATCAACAAAATTGATAAATTAAACTTAATTAATTTCAAAATTCTATGTCAGAGGAATTTGTATTATTTAAAGTGAGAAACGCAGAAAAAAGGGTGCACCCCCAGTAAGTCCAAAGACATTAGAGAGAAAAGAAAGTACCCAGAAAAAGTTAAGGGGGGGAAGAGGGGACATACCCAGATGAAAAAAACGGAACAAGAGAACAAAAAGCGAGCACCTTTACTCACAGAATGACTTAAAAAGAGAAAAGAAGCATCGGAATTGAAAAAGAAGGGTGGAAAGGAAGTGGGAATCTTACAAGAAGGGGATCGCATTTTGTTGAAGCTAAGAAAGCTTTTTCCTTCACCTTTTCAAACTGATGATAAAAAAGAAAAAATATTGCCTTTGTAGAGACTTGAGGGGAATAAGAGGTTTGGGAATGAAGCAAGAGATTGAGTGTGGTTGATGTGCAAAGGCAAATACAACGACAGATGCGATTTTCCCTCGTTTCGATGAGTTGTGTTGTGTTTATATATAAGAAAGAATGTTGATTGTGAAAGAAGAGGCCATGAATATGAGTACGAATATGAATTGTTAATTGTTATTTCACCATTGTTGTCATTTTGGGTATGCTTCCTCCCTTTTTTACCCCCCAAACTCTCTCTCCTTCGTCCTTTCTCTAACTACCTCACCCATCCGCTTAGTGTGCCATCAACGTGTCCTAACTTATAATAATACTTGTCACAAACATATTAACTTTGTTTTTATCTATTTTTTTTTTTGAGATAAACAACTTAAACATATTATTATATATATAATAAATTTATTTATAATAATCATCTAAAAAATTATATTAAGAGAAATTTTTTTATTAAATATGATAATTAAATTCTATTTTTAATTACTTAAATATATTTAAATTTCTTATAAATATTATTCTATGTAATTTTAATCTTCGTAAAAATATTTATTACTTTTAGATCTCTAACATTTTTAGTGTCTTTTTTTAGTTTTTAACATTAATTTTAATTGTTTTAATATAGAAAAAAAAATCTAATTCATTTGATGTTAATATGTCTAACAAATGAAATTAAGATAATATAAAATATTTTATACAGATAAAATAATTATATA
>JAMLFT010007371.1:0-14890 GCA_026544285.1 Pachyrhizus erosus
AAATAAAAAATTATAAAATTTAAACGAATTAAAATTAATAAATTTTTTAAAAGATTAAAATAAAAATAAGATATTTTATAAGGATGAAATTATTATTTAAGAAATTATAGTATAATGAATTATGTGATTCAATCTAACCAATTGCTTAGTTAATTTACTAAATTGATTAAAAAACTTTAATTGTTTAGGTGTTAGTATGTATGAAAATGGGACATGACAAATATACTTTTAAAATTTTAATTTATGACTTAATTTGATTTTAAAAAATTTATTAATAAAATAAAAATTATCTCTCATTTATATAATTATCCTAATATTATATTATATATTTTTAACTAATGTTAGAGTTTAATCTTTTTAATACACCATTCACGTCTAGCAGTAGTAGGTTTTATGAATATATTATAATAGGTGATTCAATAACAAAGGATAAGTAGTCTAGTGTGACATTGAATAATTGAATAAAAAAGTCTACCTCATATATCAACACGCACTCAATGAGTATATGTTAAATGAGTATGCATGAATTTTAAAAGTAGTTGCTAGTATTTATGAGTATCCATTAATATATATTAAAATATAGCTTTTAAAAAGAATTAAAAAATAAAAACAAACAATTTAAAAATTTTATATTTATTTATATTAAAATAAATTCTTAGAGATATTTCTTGTTATAGATATTTGTATATAATAATTAAGGTAATGCACTGTATATATAATATATAATAGAAACATTTAAGTAATTTCGGTTATAGATATCTTGTAACCTACTCCATGAACAAGTGGATAGAAGAAATCTATTTACCTATGGATGCTACCTAAATCTAATTTGTAAAATGTATGAGATTTTTTTTTCCTACTTTTCCTAATTATAAGGTTGAATTATTTGAGTTGTAAATTTTTGTAGTTTGTAGTTGAACTACATCTTTAGTAATAGGTAAAACTTTTCTGTTTATTTTAAATATTTAATATATTTAATTTTTTATGGTCTTAACAATGATTTGTTGATTAAATCAATAAACTGGAAAATAATTAAATCGATAAAGGTAATAATTATATAAAATTTTATGTATGTATAACATTATATAATTATAAATTATGTAATATATTTATAAACAAACTAATATATATTAGGCAGCTACAAAATAAAAAATGTAAAATAATAAAAATAATAATCCATATGTGCATCTTACAAATGATTATTTATTTTAAAATTTATTTTGAATTAAATAGTTTTAAAAAAGGCTAAATTATTCAGTTAATTTTTGAATTATTTAAAAAAATTTCAACTAAAATATTTTTAATTAGATATTTAAACTAATTAAGTAACTCAACCTTTAAAAAATAAAAAAAATCAATTAACGGTTCACTAGGATCGGTTCTTGCCCCTTTTTTATTAATTTTGGCCGGTTCTTAATTAGGTATTTCTTTTTCATCAATTTTTTGAGTTGTTCAAATAAATGTCAAACTACCTAGTCTGATATGATTTTTAAGGTATATAAAAAATCATTTTTGAAAAGAATATCACATTCTCATATTTAATATAAGTTTTTTTTAAAAATAATACATTATAAGATGTTAATTCCAAAAATATAAAATATTTATATTTATCTTACTTCCTATTCTCAGACAGATGACAAGTTCTTCTATCATATAAGAGTTTTTCAGCAGTTTTTTTCTCCTAAAAAATATAAAAAATTAAAATTAAAATTATTACATTTTAATTCACTAAATTGGACAAGTGATAGAAATTTGAATAATTTGCATGAAATTATAAATTTAAACTTCATCATCACCATTATATACATAAAAAAATTTATTACATTTTATTATTATTGGTGTGAAATCTAATCAATCATTGTGTTGATTAACACAAGACGATTTTTAAATTTTTGATTTATTCTAAAGATTTTTTTAACATTTGTAATTCTTGAATGACTATGTTAAACTACTCCTAAAGATAATGGTAGTAAAAAGAAAATGCAATAAACAACTTAAAATAGTGCGTCAAAGATCGACTAAGATCTCTTTTGTCGACTTAACGATTTTGACGCTAACAATTATAAAAATAAATACGTTCATTTTATTCCTCATTTTGGTAACCATGTTTCATCTTACGCTAAACATCATATACATTCTTGTTTAATCGTTAATAAATTAAATCTGTGATATTTTTTGAAAAATATTATTAATTTTTATTTCTAGATGCATGAAAGATGAATATACATGAAGTAAATTTCATAAGAAATTTATGCAATATATTCGTCAATTTTAAATTTGGTAGTGCTTTGAAGCTCAATTCTTCACTTGCTCTGTTAAGTCGAATACCAGGAGGCTAGGGAAGATAATACTTATTTTCAGTGTCTCAAAACAAAATAGTATCTATAGAAAATTAACACCCCAAAGTTCATATTTGATAAATTGTTTATACCAAGTAGTGTTCGGTGTATGAGCTTTTTGTTTTACTCTTTTTTTTTATAGCAAAATCAAAATTTTTATCATATTTTAATCTTGTAATTTACTTTTAAAAGATACCAAATATAAAATAAAACTTATATAGAACTTGTTTAGATAAACTTTTCTATAAGAAATATTAGGAGAAAAACAAATGAAAGTAAAAAGCTTTGAACTTTTTCAAAAGTTAAAATTAACTGATTCACTTTAATTTTTAAAGAAATTAAATAATTTTTTTTTATAAAAATTAAGTGTATAAATTAATTTTAATTTATATAAAAAGTTTAGTTTTATTTTTCTATAAATACTTATTCATAAGTTTATTCATTTCATTCTAACACGTGTATCAATTGTTATCAAAGTCTTAATGAACAAGTCAGATAGAAATTTATTTTTTGCACTCCAAAAATTTACTTTCTACATAGGGGGACTCCATCTAATAGGCTATTTAAGCTTTATAGCTGTATATAAGATGTGATCAATATTACTAAAAGGCCCTAATAAAAGACTCAGATTGCAATTAAATTATACTCAACTCTGTTGACTCTATCATGAAATCTTTCTTATTCGATTTATTTTTAATAATTTTCTTCTTCTCATCTATTTTTTTTTTTTTATCTATTGCTTGTTCTATTTTTAGTTGGCAATGTTATTCTTGCAAAATAACACCATTTACTTGGCAAATCAGTTCTGTCATACATCAGCCATATGTTATGAACAGAAATGTTTTGCCATTTTTAGCAAAATAGTTAACAAAATTGATCGGTGGACATCAAAACACTATTTGACACTTGGTGAAAAAAAAAAAAAAGAGTCGAAAATATAGTATAGGTACCAATCAATGATGTAATATATTAAGAAGAAAGAGAGACCAATAATAAACATTAACGGAGTGATTGAAAGAGAGAAGTGTCCATTGTTATTCAATAATTAATTGCTATATAAAATGTTTGAATCTTAATTAATGGACCTAGTAAAGAGGCTTTTTTTTAGGTACATGGCTAAAGAGGCTTCCAACTCTAACTCCAGTATAGTTATCTTGATTTCTTCTCACTATTCATTCATTATGCTAAACTTATTTTATTTTTTATGCAAGTGCATGTACCTTGCCTTGCAAGAAGAGGAATAATAGACAGAGCTTCACTTAGTAATAGATTATTTACTGTTTTCATTCTTAGACTGGTCAGCAGTTAAATCTCCTCAACATGTCTGAGTACAGGAACATGAAATATAATATAAAATGTTAAGCACTAGTAAAATATCAGTTTAAGTTGAATTGAATCATCTTGGTTGGCATGACAATCATGGCCAAATCATGATCACAAATTTTAAGAGAGAATACAGTAAGCTCTGACAACACAAAATTATCTTGCTTAATATAAGGTGGCTGGCTGGTTTACCAGACAATACCCACAACTTTAGCTGCCAAATGTTATTAATAATAGAGGAATCACGTTCCTAACTTTGTAAAAGAAAGTGGGAGGAAAACAATGCAATAAGAAATTACTAAGATTGTCATGTGCTTTACTTTGAGTGTCACTGTCACTGAAACTTAGGCCTTATAAATAGTTGTGTTAAGTGCATTGATTCTTCCCTCACATGAATCTGAAAATGGCCAAACCCCATAACTCTCCCTCACATGTAAGGGAAGAACAATGCAGAGTTTATTATATTATTATTTAGCCACCATAATTTACGTGACCAGTAGTGATTTATTTAAGAAATACATATGAAATGCCCCATCACCTATTAGGTAACCACAAAGTCCACATGGATGTCACAATTTTCAAATGCCAAATCAACCCATTACACAACACATGCTAGAGGCCCTAATGAAGGGTTATATATATATATATATATACACATATAGAAAGAGGAAGGATTAAATTATTTCAACAATAATTCTTCTAAAATTAATTTTTATTTTATATCTAATGATTAAATTAATTATTCATTAAAATTAATAAATTTTTAAAAAATAAATAATAAAAATTAAAAATAATTATCTTTAAAATTATTTTTAAAATAATTTGATCCCTCTTCTTTTAAATTTTTTTAATATAATTTAATTTTAGTTAGATAAAATATTATAAATGATAAAATTCTCTCACTTAATAATTAATGCTACTACATGAATAAAATTTAGACTTAAAATCAATAATTAAATTAGAACAATCACATGTCAATTCATCAAACATGTTCAACAAGATTTTATTATTATTCAATGTACCTTAAATTAACTAGATATATTCAAACTTCCATTTAGTTAATCTTTGACTCGCTCTTTCTATTTTCAATTTTCTTTATTATTGGTCTCTTTCTTATAGTTAAGCACACAAAGAGGTCCAAAAAAGGAAGAGAAGCAAAAAATGGACTCAGGGGTTGAGTTTCCTGGTTTCCAGATTTACAGTCATAAAGATGAGCTTGTATTCCGAGGGTCCATGATGAGTCGGCTACAAAAGAGAGCTCCATGTCCACTTCAGATAAAGCCTACTACTGTGATAATATCCTCTGCTTGCTGTGGAGCACAGAAACAGAACTCAATGGGGACTGCTTCAACTTCCTCTGCAACTTCTTCTTCATTAAACTCCTTCTTCACTAGTAAAGATCCCATACCTCTTCTTTCTCCTCTTGTGGTGCTTGAATCCACCTCCATCAGAGAAGAAAACACTGCAATATCCCATTGATGTGTTACATTTGTATGTTCAATACTTTTCTTCATTTAGTTTTTTGATCTTATAAACTTATGTACCACAAGTCCTAATGTAAATTAAATTGACTAATTTGTTTGTGGGGTTTCTATAAAAATTATGCAGTGCTTGAAAATTTTTCCCCAATGTTTTTGGATCCACTCTTCTTACTAATCAATCAGGTTATACATATTCACAACATTACTTATGTCTATTCCTAATCTTCTGCTGTAATAGTTTAATTAAATCATGGTAGTTATACATTGTTAAACCGGAACTAGTGTTTCATCTTTGTATTTAACTGGTCCATGCTAGAAAATTGTCTCAAATCTCCATTATTTATGTTAATGATTCGCTTTGATTTAATTGGTTAATTATCCATAAGACTACCAAAAATTTGTAGCGCATAAGCTTTAGATTCCTTTTCTCCCATCAACATGCTACCTTTATGCGAATTATGGCCATTTGATCTTGTCAACGAGTGAAAGCTGAGTCATTATTCCATTGTTTCTATTGTTTCCCATAACTATTACGTGAATTTAATCTTGTTGCAGTTGCAATGTTGCTAAAAGAATAAACATAATGTATTCTATATATGAATTTTTTAACAACAGAAATAAAAAAAAATGGAAATGAAACTCAGTTGCAATTGGCTTTAATTCTGTTTAGACAAAGTTTCCACGATGGAAGAATGAACATGTATGTGTGTAGTCATATTTAAGATTGAAATGCACCCAAAATTTAGGAGTATATATGATATTTAAGAATATAATTCCCACCAATTATAACTATCAATACCTCTACTAACCCTGTTTAGTTCCTCTCGACTCAAGTGATGCACTAGAAGTTATTACTAAATATTCCTAATTGCCACTACTTTGCTTCCTTTTAATATAAACAGCAAGATTTTTTTTTCTCAAGAGTGGTTAGGCCCATTTGTATTGCGAGGTTTGGTTTAGTCCTTAGTGGGTTCGAACGGATACCTTATGCCTATATCAATTTGGGCCTAAAAATTTCAACTCCCCACTTGTTAATGCAATTTAAAATTTGGTTTGGGTATCCACAAAAAAATAAAGAATAAAGACAAAGTAGATAACAAAATTTGCTTAATAGATACTTAAATTACAACCTTCACTCTTCTTGGTTCTTATGTCAAAATATTCACTCTCATATCTTGAAATATGAATATATGTTATATTTAAGTTATTTTCCTTTTATGATTCTTGACCTGAATAGTAATAGGTTTTGAACAATTACTATTGATTTTGTGACCTTTGATGATAACAATTAGTATTTTAGAAGTATCTTCAAATCTAATACTAGAGATATCTAAAATTTTATTTTACCTATTAAAATATTAAAATAAAAATAAGATGATCAAAATTATGAATGACATTGAGAATTATAAAAAAAATGATAAAATGTCATTAGGAAACATATCTATCTTTTTATTTATATATTTAAAATAAAGAAGACTTGACGAATTAAAAAAAGAAAGAAGAAGAAGACGGCAACTTGAACATATGTTAATCATTGACCGAAAAATAGTTGTTGATCATATGTATTTTACATAATAACTTTATTTAATGAAGAATTAAATTATTTGTATTAATAAATATATAACTTTTATAATTAAAAATTAATTTTGATATTTTTAATATTAATTAATAACATGTTATTTAATATATAATTTTCATAATTAAATATTAATGTTAATAATATTGTTATTAAACAGTAACATTAAATTTACATTACTACTTATGAATATTTTTTTTAAATTAGTTACTTTTAAATATATTTCATGAATGATTTTATAAATATGTAATTAAATTTAAATACTTCATAATCTATAATAAATAAGGTTATAAATTAATAAATAATTTATTTTGTATATGGATAATTTATTCTTAATTTATTTATTAAAATATATTTTGTAAACAACAATAATTAAATGTAATGATTTAAAAATAAGGATATTTTTAGTAAAAATCATGCTTCAAAGTAGTTGAAAATGCATGAAAGGAACTTCCTTACACATGATATAGAGTTAGTTGCATTAATGTTTACTTTAAAGATATAACTTTAAAGATATAGATGAAACATCTAATTCCTAAAATTGTTTTGATAAATTTTTTTTATTAGTCATAAGATATTTTAATATAAAATTGGATGCAAGAACTACCCAACCCACTTACACAAGATTTGCTAAAAAAATAAAAAAAGTAAAACAAATATCAGTACACAAGTCCCCCATTCAAACAAATTCACTAAGCTTGTGTTACCCACAATTCCATTTGTTTGCTTTAATATGTCACCTATAATCCCATAATAAAAAACAAGACATTCGCTCCTTATTTTTGGAGACCCTACTTAGTATTACATAAACAACTAATCAACATTAGTATATGCCACAGTAGAAAACTAGTGCTGGAAAAAAATCATAATGTTTTCATGCCTGTGTATTTTTTCCTTTTTTTCCCTACCCCCTCTGTGTAGTTCACATAACTTTAAGACACGTCAAAGGATTAAGCAACCATTGAAGGCATGAGAAAGAGAGGCCCTTCATCTTATTTGAAAGCCACAACCATGATTTGAACTAGATGAGTTCCAACACAATCAAAATCCAACTCTTCATTCATAAAAATTATGGCATTCCTATGAATCCAGAAAGACCAAGATGTTGCATACCATACAAAATACCAAGCTATTGAACCTTGTCCAATCAACACTTCACATTTGTGTTGTAAAAAATGGCTTCTCAGGTCCAAAGGAAGCACCACCTACAAGTTTAACCACAAGTAGCATTCATGTCAAATCTTGGATGCAAGGGAGCATGAAAATAGTAAGTGCGATACTGTTTTCACATGATTTTTACAAAAAGGATATAAAAGTTGTTGATAAGGAAGACTAATATTACACTCATGCAAATTTATTTTTATTGGTAAGTTTATCCAATGACATCCTCCATACAAAGGTCGAAATACTTAAATGAATTAGTGTTTTCCATAGTGCAGGAAAAAAAAAAAATAGTATCCACCTCATCATTACATTGTTATAGCAATTTGTAAGTTGACCTTGTATAAACACCACTATTATCATCTTTTTAAGACCATATGTCAACTTTTTCCTTATACAACTTTATCTTATTTATCATTAGTGAGAAAATGTTTTTATGATAACATGGTCTATTAAAATTTATGAATAAAATAATAATATTAAACAAACTGTTCATTCCTAAGCATTAAAATTTATTATTAATATTTTTTTAAAATGTGACACAAGGATTTGTTTGAAATTACTATGAATTTTTAATTTTTATAATTTATTTTTAACTAATAATGATGGTTGTAGAATAATTATTAATTAAGATAATAATGATAATTTTAACTGTAATGATGACTTGTGATAGTTGTGGTGATAATAATAATAAATTGTTATGATAATCATAATGACATTGGTAATAATAATAATGACAATGATTATGATGATCATTTTATTTTTAAAATTTGAATTTTAAAACCAAATTTCAAACTACTCCAAATAAATTATAATATTTTTTATTTATAAACGAGTCCTAATATACATGTTTACTTTTTTTTAGCTTAACATCGATGTTTTTCTTTTGCAACAATATAATATAGTAGTTCAACACTTTTGATGCTTTAACTTTTAGGTTAAAAAATTGTTTCTTCTTATCAATTTTTAAATTTAAAGTTTTAATTTCTATATTCTTTTTATTTTTAATCTCTTGTTTATTTTTATAACTCATAATAATTAGTTCTTATAAAGTTAAATTTTTGTCCTTTTATTTTTGGTTCCTCTCAAGCACAAGTTATAAGTAATAAAAATAAATGAGGGAATAAAACTAGACAAAAAATTATAAGAACTAAAATCTAAAATATGAAATTCTACAAATGTTAAAAACTTATTTAATCCAAAATTTTATCATAACATCTTTTTTAAAAATTCATTACTTTTAGTTAGCGAAATTAATTCTTAATTCTTTAATTTATTGATCTTTTGATGAGGATACCACATTGAACTATAACACATTAATATTTAAATTGATATTTTTCCAAACTTGATGCAATGGCTAGTTTTGGATTGTCGTGAATTTTTATTTTTCTTAGAACGTGAGTTTGGGTCTAATTCTAACATAAAAGCTAGCTCATAAGGTAAGAAATTTCTCCCACTTATATATTATAAGTTGGCACTACTTTTAGCTGATGTGAGACTTCAATTTTTCTCAATACATCCCTCATAGAATAGTTTCTCTGATACAATCTTAAAATGTGGGTTTAAACTTAACTCAATTCTAAAAACTAGTTCATAAAATAAAATTTGTCTCCCATTTATATACTATAAGTTAGTACTATCTTTAGCCAATGTGTGACTTGGGTTGTTTCCAATAATTTTAGAATTATTTTACATTCATGTACGTTTCATTTTTAGTTTACAATATAATATTTATTTTTATATTTTTGTTCTTTTCATTTTTAATATAATATTTTTCAAACTTGTATGGAGAAATAATTGATTTTTTCTATCATAAAAAATAAAAGCACTTTTTTGAATTTTTAAAAGTCTTTTTTATTCTCAATAATAAATTTATTAATTAAATTATTATATACCTAAATTTTAAATATTAGAAGGTTTATTGACTTGTTTTGTTTGAGTAGTAATAAGGATGAACATATTTTTGACAAATGATATACGTATGCTTTTGTACGAAATAACCAAATATTAAATAATTAATTTTTCATAAAAAAATATAAAGATAAATTTTATGTAAATAAAACATCGATTCTAATATGGAAAAAGTATCTAAATTTACTTCACAAAAAAAAGAAATATTAATAAATTAAAAATGCACTTATTTAGTGAAAACTATTGGACCAAGTTTTTCTCATGTTGCTGTGTATACTTGCAATTTTCAATTGTAGTTTCCCACAAAAAAAAAAAAAAAGAGAAAACAATGTGGGGATAATGGAGGAAGCTAGGGTCTTTTGGATGTAGGTGTGAAAGGAGTCAACAAGTGAGAGATGGGGTGGGTAGGGAGTATTCTTTGAAAGATGGAAGTGAGGAGAAGAGGAGTAAACAAAAAGAAACGTTGATATGTGGGGATTGTGGAGGAAGCCAAGGTATTTTGGATGTTGATGTGCGATGATGATATGTTTCAAGAGGCTATTTTTTGCATGAAATTTGATAAATTTTATAAAAAAAAGAAGAAGTCAGAAGGAAAACATAGAGTTATGTTGAAAAGGAATGGTAAATGTGGTAGTGGGAAATATTGGCAAAATGACTTTATTTGAGTTAGATGAAGAACAATTGGGTTGTCATCTAGCCACTAATATAGAGGATGTGACAACATAAACTTGGGGCTTTACAAGGGATATTGGTGTGAAATGTAGAAGTAATAGAGAGGTGGTGATGAAGTAGTTAGTTGAGCTGGAAGGTAAAGACCATGAAGCTATTGTGAGGTGGAGGAGGAAAAAGTATACACAAGTTGTTAATAAATGAAGATTGTTTCTTACAATATTAAGGGCATGGGGTGAAAGGTTGAAAAAGAAGGAAGTGCAACAGTTGATGACAGATAATAAACTAAATTTCTTTTGTTTATAAGAAACTTAACTTCAACAAGTTGATAACAGGTTATGAGTTTCTGTGATGTTTAGTTATGCTATTATTAAGGCAAAGATGAATCAAGTTCCTAAAAATTTATGTTTTGTGTTGCAGAACGGTAATTAAGTTTTACCATTTGTAATAGATGATTAATATGTTTAATGATCTATCTGGTAGATCATATGTCTATCATTTGTTCTTAGATGACTCTTTCATTCATTTATATATTTCATCTGATAATATGTAGTTATTACATAAATACAAATATTTTTGTTGTGTAGAAAATGTTTCGAAGAGTAAAGAAAATGAACAAAATGTATTAAAAAAGGCTTACATTTCTCAAAAGTCACACTCTATTTAGTGTCAATTTTCTTATAACAAAAATATTTAAAACAAACATCTAATATCTAATGGGAGGCTACAAAAGAAAGTAAGCATATTGTGTTATTGGTAGATTATGTGACTAGTTGGTGAAAAACAATTAATGCAACATTAAATGTTGATTTAGATCTCTCACTAACAAACAAAGATGGAAGACCTTTGTGAGATAACGAATATTTGATGAACATTTCTTATAAATAGAAAAGGACTTTGAACGTGAAGAAGACAAACCTTTTTCAAGAAAGTAAATTTGTATGTGATTCTTTGTTTTCAAAAAAGTCTTGTATGTAATTTTTATCTTTGTAAAATATTCTCAAATACATAGCATATATGAGAGTATGACTCATAAGTATTATTTATATTTGATTGATATACAAGCTCAGAGTTACATGAACCCATTTCTTTTTATATACTTGTGAGGTTAAGCTAAAAATGGCTTGTGAAAGTGGTGAATTAGGGGCCTAAAGCATTTAAATTGTTGAATAGTTGGAGGGAAGTGGAGGGGTATTATGAGTATGTGAAGGAATAATGGAGAGGGTTGAAGGTTGATGGGTGTAAGGAATATATGCTTAAAAAGAAATGGAAGGCCATGAAATATAAGTTGAAGGAGTAGAAAAGGCAACATGTGGGTAACTTAAAGAAAAGGTTAAGAGTGGCAAAAGAGAAGTTGAGGAGATGGGATGATATAGGGGGTTAAAGGGAGCTTTCAACATAAGAGTTATTGAATAGAAGGGAATGCATGTATAAGGTTATTTTGTTCTTAAGAATTAGGTGTTTGGATATGTGGCATAAGTCAAGAAGTAAATGGTTGAAAGAGGGGATGCAAATTCCAGGTATTTTCATAAATGTGTACAACAAAGAAGGAAATTTAATGAAACTCATGAGGTGGAGATTGAGGGGAAGAAGGTTTAGGGGATTCAAAGCTTGAAGAAAGTTGTTGCAAGTTATTTTAATAAACATTTTGAGAGGAAGATTGGGATTTCAACATATTTAAGTGGAAGCAAGTAAAAAAAATTGAATGAAGAAGCTCCTAATAATCTTATTGGGCCCTTTTCTAAAGCAGAATTAAGGAGGCAATTTAGGATTGTGAAAATTCTAAAAGTTTTGGTCCATATGGTTTTAATTTTGGTTTATTAAGGAGTTTTGGGAGGTGTTAAAGGAAGATTTTATTGGTTTTTTTGCCAAAATTTCATGACAAAGGCAAGTTGTCTAGAGTTGTGAATAACTTTTTCATTGTTCTTATTTCGAAGAAGGAGGATTCACAAAAGATTTCTTATTCTTGGGCTATTTCTCTTATTGGGTGTATGTATAAGGTGTTGGCAAAGTTGTTAGCAAGAAGATTGAGGCAAGTTATACACCATGTTACTATAGAAACTCAATATGCTTTTATTCATAGGAGACCAATTTTGGATGGAGTGCTTGTTACTAATGAATAGTGAAGGCGGCAAAAAGAAAAAGTTAGTCATTGTTAATGTTTAAAGTTGATTTTGAGAAAACTTATTATTCGGTGGATTGAGGGTTTTTGTTGTCTATGATGGGGAAGATAGGATTTTTAAAGATATGGAGAGATTGAATGTATGTCTACTGCTTTAGTTTTGATTTTGTTGAATGGAAGTCCAACTAGGTTGTTTATGTGTGGAAGGGGTTTAAGGTAGAGTGATCCTTTATCTTCATTTTTGTTTTTGTTAGTTGTAAAAGGGTTAAGTATGATGTTTATCCGGATGGTAGTTATGAATAAATTTGTAGGAAACATAAACAAATTTCTCATTTATAGTTTGCAAATAATATTATTTTTGGGAACCAATCATTGGTCAATGTATAGGCTGTTAAGGTGGCGTTCTAGTTGTTTGAGATTGTTTTTGACCTTGAAGTAAATTCTCACAAGAGCCTGTTGGTAGAAATTAATGTTAAGGATGGGTGGTTGTTAAATGTAGTTATAGTGTTGAATTGTAAGGTGGGTTATTTGCCTATGAACTATTTGGGTTTACCTATAGGAGCAAATTCATAGAAAATTGAGTACATGGGATCTTGTGGTATAAGTGGTAAGGAGAAGGTTGAAAGATCTATGGGAGGAAGGTTTGTACTCTTAAAAGTTGTCTTGTATGCAATTTCAATCTTTTATCTTTCTTTCATCAAGGTTCTATCAAGTATAATCTCTAAACTTAAATCTTTGTTTAGATCTTTTTTACGGGGTAGGGGAAAGGATCAAAGAAAGATTCACTAGATGGCTTGGGATAAGGTCTATTTGCCTAAGGAGTATGGAGGTTTAGGGCTTAAAAATTTAAAGATGTTTAATTTGGTGCTCTTAAGGAAGTAGAGGTGGAGGATGCTAATTGAGAAAGATAGTTTATGGTATAAAGTGTTAGTTGGTCTGTATGGGGAGGAGAGGGGGGATTTAGTGGGTTTAGGGAAGAAAAGGTTATCGTAGTGGCAAACAATGTAAAGATTAAAAGGAATGAGAAGGGGTGTAAATGAGAATTGGTTATTGGGTTCTGTGAGTAGAGTCATAGGTAAAGGGGAAAAAACCTTGTTTTGGTTGCATTCATGGATGGAAGGAGGCATTTTGAAAAATCATTTTTCTCGTCTTTTCTCTTTGACAACAAATAAAATGATTATTGTAAAGGAGTGTGGAAGGTTGGAGAATGTGATACAACAAGGGAAGTAGGAATGAAAGAGAGCTTTGTTTCATTAGGAAATGGAAGTTTTGGTAGAACTTGAGAGTTTATTGGTAGGACTTGGGCCATCTTATAAGGAAGAGGAAAGATGAAAGTGGAAGTTGGAGTAAAATGATGTTTATCCTGTGAATTCAATATATAGGATGATGAGAGAGGTCGTGTTCAAGAGGGATTAGATGAATATGTTGTGGAAATCTATATGGAATAATATTGTTTCATTAAATGTCGTATTGTTACATTGGAAAATGTTGCTCTACAAGTTGCCAACACGAGGAAACTTATGTAGAAAATGAATTTTGAATATGGAAGAGGTTTTGTATCCAAATGGAGGAGGAAGCAATCTCACTTATTTTTTGGTTGTCACAGTTCGATGCAAGTTTAGCTTTTATGTTTGGGTTTGCATAACTATGCATATTAATGTTCATGAGAATTTGCTAGGTTTTCAAAGTTTATCAAGCTTACTTTATGTTAATAGAGATGTGTGAGATGTAATATGGTTTGTTATGGACAATTTGGATTAGTAGAAATAAGTTTTAGTCATCTTTATTTTTTGTTCGGTGTTTGAGTGTGTGCAATTTTTATCGTGAAAATGACTTCAATTTAGGAAGAAGGGATTGTGTATTCATTGTCATCTTGAATAACAAATCCTATAGCATATTTGCGCTTAGTTTTGTCTTTGTTTTATCGGTAACAATTATTTGTTTTGTCACAGATATCGAATATACTTTAAATGGTTAGTTGGTATGGCATTATAATAGGTGGTTATTTGATTATAAATAATATATAAATATATATGTCGGTTATAAACATTAACAATATTTAAGAATTATAAAAATAAAAATATCCATTAATTAAAAATAATAATAAACATTTAATATATGAAAATTAAAACTGAACTAAGGTACATAATTTTTTTATTCAAAACCATTAAATAGAAGGAAAAGTTTCTAGCAAACTGACAGAATAGCATTTTTTTTAATACAACCTGAAAGAGTAACATAAATCTAATTTTTAACGTTTATTGATAAATATATTTTTATTAAAAATAAAGAATCAAAATAATTAAAT
>JAMLFT010007372.1:0-14889 GCA_026544285.1 Pachyrhizus erosus
AAAAAGCATTTGTAAAATTAATTTAATTTATATAAAATTATTTTGATGATAATAAAAATATTAAAATCATATATTTAAAACTTTTAATTTTAAAAATGTTAAAAATTATTTTAATAATAAGTTATTTCAGTGATGATTTGCAAAATGTTAATCATATAAATTTAAATATTAATTACTATGATAAATTATTTAACTTGTTCTATATTATTGCTTAATAATATATTTAAAAAATAAAAACAATTTCATTACTATCAAGCATTAAGAAAACAATGTTATGACCATGTTAAAAAAATGCAGGGAACCACTTAATAAAAACATTCCCAAAAATAATAAAAAAATATAGATATAAAACAAAATATAAATATAAATATGCAAAATAATAATAATAACATACAGGTTAACATGATTTTTTTATAAACATATTATTAATACGGATTATATACCGACTTTATTAATAACTAATCTCTGTCAAGGAACATTATTAATCATTTTTAGTAAAAAAAAATTCCAATTATGTTTTTTTATCCACAAATTTAAACTTATATAAAGAAATTCAATCATATTTTATTTATCCACAAAACTTAAACTTAAAATCTTATTTCAGAAGACTGAACTAAAAATTATTTGAACCAACAACTTATTAACCATAGAAAGAATTTAAAGTGATGTCTTGTAAAAAAAAAAAAATTCCACATAAGCTCCCTAAAAACTTTGTCAATTAATTTATTTAAAAGATTCTTATTATCATGATTTCTCTTAAAAAAAAAAATCTACCAGTTAGCATATGTTTTCCTTTAAAAAAAACAGAATAAAAAAATAAGTTAAACACTATCTAAATATCATTTTAAAATACTAATCACTACTTAAATTGCTATTAGATTCTTTAATCTGTCAATTTATTTATTAGCAGACAAATTAAAAATAATTTTAAAATTTACATAAAAACAAATTCAAAAACCAAATAATCAATCCAAACCAAATTGTAAAAATTAAAATTAAGATATAATATTATATTTAGACTGAAAAAACAACATTCCTCTATTACCTAATGGGTATTCTTAATCTAACTTTGGTTTTAACTCGTACCATAATTTAGTCAATCCCATTTTTACAATTAAGATACTGTTACGGGTACTATTTCATAATACTGTTCTAATTCTATTCTAATATTGTATTACTATTTTTTAACAAAAACTTTTCCATTTTGTTTTAAACAATAACAATAAAATCTTATCTCATTAATTAAGTGAAATTTTAATTTCTTTAACCATTATTCTTGCACTAGAATTGTAAAGTTGGAAATGTATCCAAACAGTATATAAAATATGAAAGCCATTCTTTTGTTTAGTACTACAAGAATTTGGGAGCAATTTGCAATATAAGTCAAATGCTTATTAACGTGAGTCTTTACTATACAACAATAATAATATAACAAATAAATAATTCTAATGTTACACGCCACGATAGAACATAATAATTTGGGTAGAAGAGCACCATATAAAGAAAAATTGATAAACCAAAAACAATAAATTAAAAAAAAAATAGTAAAGACTTATGCAAAGTAAATTGTTACCGGCCTAATAATAACAATGATTTAATTTCGTCCAACATCATAAAGCAGCGTAACATGTTATTATATGCTAAAAGCTTCACTACTGACTCCAACATTATTCAAAGTTGATCAATCAATTTTGTAAGAATTTCTTTGAGCACAAAGCAGAAACAGGGGCCACTAATATTTCACACATTTTTTTTCTCCCCTAAAGCAGAATCTATTTGATTCATTTGAAGAAACTATATCATATCAGAAAAGATTAGATAAATTGTCAAAATATAAAACGCTGCAAAACAAAAATGCAAGGAAATTTTTTCTATATTTGTCAGATGGTATCAGTGATGAAAACTTGGGTCTTCAGTTCATGTGGTATAATCACATCAATTATTCATGGATCATTGCAAGCATCCGGCTTGTCTTTGTCCTCTGGGGATGAAGAAGCCTTGGATCCCAATATCTGTTGGCATAAGCTGAAAACCATCAAAACAGGACCTTTGTTAATGTTGAGATAAAATCAAAGAGAAAATGACAAACATGTACATAAGACCATATGAACAATATTTTGCACAAGCAAGTCTATAATTCAAAGGATAACTTATATGCAGTTCTTTAGATGTTTTGGTATTATTTTCAATCAAAATTGGAGTTTTACCATCGTAATCTACATAATAAAAAGTTGCTTTAAATGTTAACAGAGATTATCAAAGTAAAACACCAATTCCGATTAGGCAACAACACCAAAAGTACCTAAGGAATTTTATCTCAGTATTGTCCTAATTGAAAGCGATCATAAGGATATTATTCCCAATGCAATTTATTGAGATATGTAGACCTTTACTGCAGATGAATCAATAGATTTGATTGCCTAATACTATTATAATTTTATGAATTGTTGTTCCCTAGACTCTTTTATTTATGTCTCATGGACTTGTAGAAAACTAAAAGTATACACTACTGAAAAGGAAAACAGAAACCATACAAGTTTAACTCCTCCGTCTTGCTCCTAATATCACTTGACCATAATATTGGGTCAGTATTCTTAGGAAAAGATTCTTGTTGCTGGTTCTTCTCTGTCAACCACTGTTCCACTTTATTGCACTCATTGATGATCTGAAACAATAAAGTCATCACTTGAAAACTGATCTTAAGGGTAGCATCACAATCACAATAGTATATACTAACTAGCCTAACTGATATTGTACCAGTTCTTTATCCTGGGGTGGAAGGGAATCTGCAGATGCACGATGCTTAGAAATGCACTTTGATAAATTTCCTGTAGCTTGCACTCTTTCTTTATCATCTTTGTACCGATTCTCAATTGGATCTACCAGCTACAATACATAGATTGTAAACAAGAAGTTTGGCAAGGAATTCAGTAATAAAAGAAAAGAAAAAGAAAATAACCTTTTTCAAATCTTCCAGTTTTGAAGAATAAGCATGTTCAGTTTCATCAACACCATCCTCATAAAGCCATTCCTCAGTCTCTTGAAGGCTCCTAGATATGTCATCCCTCTCTTGTTCACTTGCAAAGCTCCGATACGTGTGGAAGAGCTATTCAAATATGCATATAAATTCAAATTTCAGCTCATGAAGCAAAATAAAACCAAAAACATAATCTTCAAATGCCAGTATAGAGTTAGTGCCACTAAAAGAAATACAAATTTATAGATTTAAAATTTCCGACCCTGCACAGATAAGATTACAAAGAAACCAATTTCAGCCTTACACTTACAAATGAACCACCACAGAAAGACATGAAAATCATTTCAATATCTACACCATAAAGTTTCTCATGTGACACACTCAAGACCTGTAATTAAATTAACAAAAGTCAAAGCTCTGATTCTTTAAAAAGGAATATGTCAGTTTTCTTTTGACAAAAAAAAAAAGATCAGCCAATGGAGGAAACTATTTATAGCTTAAGTTTAGTGTGTGACTGCATAAAAACCAAATATCCTGCATCACAGAAACCAGTCATGTCTACAAATTTTTGAGACATTGAATCAGTACCTTACTCCTCATATCATAGACATAAGACTCCAAGCTATTCTTCTTTTCTTTGGTTTGCTCTACAATTCTGTCCTGCTGGGCCAACTGGAGTTCTTTTTCATGAGCTTCTGAGATCTCTGCCTTTGTCATTCCACCATAAATATTCTCATTGACTGGCACACTAAGCCTTCTATTAACCTTATCTTTTCTTGTACCATCAGCCTGTAAAAAGGTATGATAGAAATATTTTAATAACTCGAAACACCAAAATGAATCCTATTTGCAATCATAATTATCACCACAATCATAACAACAATAATTTATCACCGCAATCACAATCAGTCTTTGAAAAGGGATGATAGTAACAATAAAATTTACTCCAAACATCACAATGGACTTTGTGAAAACCAGTCATGACAAATGTCACAATTCATCATCAGAAATGACGGCAATTGCTTCTTACATTTAGCTATACAATTTTCCATGCTCAAAGGATAAAATTGCTAGAAACCTCTAACATCTGAGATCTCCCAGAAAGGAAAAATGAAAGTGAGATACAGAGAAGGGTAAAAACATCAGTACTTACAGAACCACTTGGAGATTCCAACTTCTTATTGGTACTATCTTCAAATCCATTGGTAACTGTCTCAGAAATGGGATCAACATCCATAGCATCAGAATTTGAATGATAATCACCAGCTATAACCAAATCATCCATGTCATCCTTGATCAACTGAAACCATAGAAAGCTTTATGTCCAAAGATCTCTTCGAAAAACTAATAATGCAGTATGGAAAGATAAACAAAAGGCTTCTTACTTACTGTAGCTGATTCAATACTGACAATGCCATGCAGGTCAAGTGGAACACTAACTTTAACTCTGGTCTTACTACCATGGGATCCATGGAAAGGACCAACCTGAAATGAATTAGTGATCAGATGCATAAGCATATTTCCAGGTGTGGGCATGCAGATAATGCATGCTGAATAACCAGCACAAGGAATAATGTTAGATCTACCATATATACTTGCTCTTTTTCCTAACATACTGATTTAGTCAAATGCATGCATATCCCCAGAAAACTGAATCTGACTTCCATATTGTTATGCGTAATTGGTTTTACAACAATGGTTTACTTTTATGTCAGAACAAGTAATAGTCACATTCACAGGCCATTTGGTATTGAAGTCTATTTCTCATTGAGAAATAAGGTGAAAGGTCTATTGCAACAGTTCTGGATCCATTGAACTAATTTTTTCACTTGATGCAAATAACTGACAGGAGTTAAACAAAATGTTTGGAGATACTTGCATATATTAACATTAACAGCTTCTAAATATCAGAATATTACAGCT
Organism: Pachyrhizus erosus; assembly: GCA_026544285.1. NCBI lineage: Eukaryota > Viridiplantae > Streptophyta > Magnoliopsida > Fabales > Fabaceae > Pachyrhizus > Pachyrhizus erosus. Next base: position 4,901 of record JAMLFT010007372.1, read on the forward strand.
GAAGAAGCTAAGATGTTGATTGTGGTAATACTGAATGTCTACCATTACCAAAAATAAATTTTTCTGTGGAATTTAATTTTTAAAACATATATAATGAATAATTGAGAACCCAAAATGTAAAATAATGAACATTAAAAAGTTCACATAGATTTAACACCCCCCCCCCCCCAAGAAAAAAAAATCACACAAAAGCTGTAGTGCATGATTTGTATTAAACACAGGAATTCAGGAGAGTGAGGATGATAACTACTAAGAAAGGGAGGAGCAAATATAAAACAGATAAAAATGTTCACAAGATAATTTTAACTGTTTCATGTTAGCTGATCGTTCTAAAGGGGGCATACCGTGACACAACTAATTTTAGGAGATGTCCCCGGTGGTAGTTCATCTGTATTAGCATAGAAAGTTTCCAAATGAAACAAATTACTTCGCTGAAAGCTTATGACTTTGACACTGGGAAAGGGTTTGCCTCTTGGGAAAAGTACACCATTTGGTCTTGCAGCAATTGGACCTTCATCTGATAAAAGTCCAATTGAAAATGGAATAACATCCTGGACCTGAACAAACATGAGAAATCATATTAATTGTATGGAAACAATATAACAGAGAGAGGCACACAAGTCTATACCTATGAGAAATTGAGGTAATAGAAATTTCATTTTAAATCAGAAAAACAGAAAAATGGAGCTCTGAAAGATAATCAAAAGGCTGAAACAAAACCTTGTTAAATTAAATTTAGGTAACAACTTAAATTTTTCACAATTACTACATTTTTAAGAATTTACAAACTCAATTCTAATCAGCAATATATAACATAACTATAAGATGATAATAGATTTGAAAAAATAAATATACAAACCTCGTATTCTCTCACACGGTAAATGGGACTAAGCATTGCACACTGTAGAGCACAACCACGAGCTACACACTCACTTGCATTCAGCTGTCGACTGGGTTCTCTATTGAATAGAGAAGTTAGTAATGTACTTATAGCTGGAATCCTAGAACCTGAACCAACTAGCTCTACAGAAGAAATCTTCTCTGCAGTCAAGTTTGCATCAGTTAATGCTCGAAGGCAAGGATTAGAAACTCTCTCCAACAATCCTGATGCCAGCTTCTCAAATTCTTCCCTTGTGATGAAGTCCTTAACATCTTTCTCATCCATCAAGCACTCGATATTTAGAGGTGCCTCTAGATTTGCACTCAAAACTTTCTTCAGTTTCTCACATGCTGCACGTAGCCTAATGCTCGCCTTGGTATTAGAATGAACATCAATGTGGTACTCTTCCTTGAATTTAGCTGCAAAATGACTAAATAGAACCTCATCAAAGTCCCTCCCCCCTAAGCTCCTGTCAAATGCATGCGAAAGTATCTCCATTTTCCCAGACTCAAATGATGCAATAGAGACTTGAGTATCACAGTGACCAATGTCAATAAACGCAACATAATCTGGACTTGCTCTGCCAAAATCTGTTTTATACATTCCATAACTAAGGGCAGTTGCAGTACAATCATGGATCAATCTCAAAGGCTTCAACCCAGCAATTTTTGCTGCATCAAGATATGCCCGTCTCTGCAAGTCGGTAAAGTATGATGGGATCCCAATAACACAATCTGAAATGGGCATCTCCAAATCTTTTTCAGTCATAGTCTTCAAGTGAGCAAAGAGCATGGACATTATTTGAACAGGTGTAAATACATGAATCTCCCCCAAGAATTTCAAGTGAATCAAAATGCCTCCATCTGGACCCTCAGAAGTTTCAACAGGGAGCATTTTCAGCTCTTTATCCACATCAGGATCTGCAAATTTCCTCCCAATCAGTCTCTTTATTTGAGATGTTGTGGACTTGATGTGCATCATAGCAGAAGCAGCACCAGCAGACCCCAAAAGCCGCTGCTTCTCACCAAAGCAGACCACAGCTGGGGTTTCACGTTTGGATTCATAATTCAACAAAACATCAATCCCACGTTGCCTAACTACAGCAATGACACAATTCTCGTTACCAATGTCAAACCCCACCACACTCATATCTCAACTCACTTGCTCCAAACTTCAACCAACTAGTCCAATCCAATTCACCCACTCTACTCCACCAACACCTCCAAAATCCAAAACTTCACCAGATTCCACAAAGCCAACCCAGAAACCTAGGCTTCACTACAAATCATACAAAAGAAAACAAAAGGGGATTGAAAAAGACGCTTAAAAATGAGAAACCTTTATCATCAAAATGAAAAATGAAAGTACTAACAAACTAAAGTTCATCTACAATTGCTGAAAATTCCTTAAATTGCCCATCAGGTGCAGCAGGAATAAAAGTCAAAAATGGGAATAAAGAAACGGTGAAATGGAGGAGGGGGAACGAACAATTTAAGCCAAAGCCATTATAAAAATCCTATTTTTCAGTTGAATTTTCCTCCATTGCCCAGAAAAATTGAGGGAAAAAAGAGGCGCACGCTCTCAATGTATGAAGAAAGTCACATAAGCTAACAAAAAGTGGATTGAGGCAATCTAAATTAAACAGCAACAAAGAAAGGAATATACCTTACGGATGGTGGAATCGAGAAGCATTTGGGATTGCATAGTGCGGGTGGTGTCAAAGATGGAATGCGAAGAGAGTGAGGGAGAAAAATCTTCGCTTTATTTCAGTGGCACGAAGCAGGGGTTTTTACAGAAGTGAGCAACGACGCCAAATATGAAAATAATCAGTTTATTTGGGGTCATATTTGTAAAAAGTAGTTTTGCAATTATGCCCTCTAATTTATGGGTGAAGATAAAAAGGGTGGGATGAAAATAGTTCCGAGTGGCTTACCCTCTAATTCAGAATTTTTTTTTTAAAATTATTTGGCTAAATTGCAAATCTTAATACTTAATTATTATTATTATTTTATAAATTTTGCTACTTAAATTTTTTGACACATTTCATGACTATATATTTTGTAATTTTTGCTTATTTTCCTAATTTTTTAAGTATATAATAAAATACTAACTAGTCTTTAAAAATTAAGATAATAAAATACGCAAAAAAAATATAACGGTAGAATGTAAAAAAAATAATTGGGTGATAAAATATGTGACATCATTTATTCCAGATGTTTTGTTTAAGTGAAAATATAAAAAAAAATCTTGATAAAAATATAAACTTTTAAAAAAAAATTATAAGTAAAAATTCACATTCTCAATTTTCACAATTATTCATACAATAACATGTGTATATATATAAGGTAAATAAAAAAAGTTGACACTCCAAAGATCGTACATCGTGTAAAATATTTAACTACATAGATAAGAAAACATAAACATATAACTTTGATCCAATGTCACAATTATTAAAACACAAGTTACCAAAACTAGAAATATAATTAAGCATAAGATGTTAAGGCTATCTTCTAACATCATGTTGATAATCCTTACCTGCAAATGACCATTAGTCCAAACATACAATAAGAATAACAAGGTTGTAAGAATCATTTTTGCATTATAACATATATGAACATATTGTAGGCAAGAATGGGATATAAGTTATCATAAGTCTACACATGGGATCATATATAAGTTACATAACTTAGCAAATTTTGTCATACAAACGCACATGTAATGCAACATCTTAAACTCTTTATATTACACGTGGTACTAACACTAACTCTTGAAATAATTCAAGAGCACATGCATACTTATAAAAAGGTCATCGTCGTTGATGTCTTCGGTATAGATTGCACTACCTATCACAATATCCTCTAGTGACTAGTCAAGTTATCTAGTTTTACAAGTAGGTTTCAACTCATAAGATCAGTATAAGCTAATGAAACTTTCCACATCAAGTCTCAAAAACCCCCCAAGATCCAGACTAAACATGTCATGACCTCCACCATCCAACTCATGTTTATTTCACCTTATTGGAACTTTTAATGTCATAATGTATGTCAAACTCTTTATGCACACAATAGTTTCACTTAACCTCACATTATACACAATGAGTTCATCATTGCCTCTCACAGGCTAGATTACTTGTCTTAATGACATTTAACAATGTCTCATATCTCATGCTTTGACAATCATGTAATTAAAAAGATAAATCGTATAAAAGAATACAAATTACATTTTCTATATAACTAAGTTTTTGACTTAAAATGTCATAGTTAACCACAAACAAATTGTTGGATGTAACTTTTAGACTATTAACTTTGGACAAATAACTCTAAACAAACAACTTTTGACAACTAATCTCTTTGGATGCATTATTCTAAATTATTAACTCTTTAAACAAATCGTTCTAGATGACTAACTTTTTGGACAAATCACTATGGATGAATAACTTTTTAGATAACTAACTCTCTAAACAAATAACTCTATATGACTAACTCTCTAAACAAATAACTCTATATGACTAACTCTCTAAACAAATAGCTTTGGACAACTAAATCTCTAAACGAATCACTCTAATTAATAACTTTGATGTATTACTCTAAATGACTAACTTTTTGGACAAATTACTCTAAACGACTAACTCTTTAGACAAATCACTTTAGACAATTAACTTTCTAGGCGAATCACTCTAGATGATTTTTTTATGAAAATTCTTGATGAATAGAGCATCGTAACAAATTTTTTGCATAACCCAAGACTTACCAAAGGATCTCAACCACTCCAAAAACATGCCTAAAAGGTTTAAGAACAATTCCTAACACTAATAAGATCACTCTAAGGCAAAAACAACACATTATAATCATCAATTCATACAAATTCACCATAAATCGCAAGATTCTCAAATTATCAAGAATATAAAAAGGAAAGAATTCAAACTTCAAACATCTAAATAAATATTTAATCACAAAACACAAGTGCTTTAAGGTGCTCACAACCCATCTAACTCACAATAAATGTAAAATGCTTAAATCTTTTGGGTATTGGGCAATCCCCTCTACCTATGACTATTCTCATTCAACAAAAGGAAGAACCTCACTTTCCCTTACCTTAAAAGAAGAAAAATGCAACGAGGAATGAAAGTGACACAACTATCTTCCTTCAAATCCTTTTTCACAGTTGCAATAGTTATTCTTGTAATACTCTTTGTGACGACGCTAAAGTAACATGACATGTTCCAACAAAGAGAGCAGAAGAAAGAGATAGCTCTTTAAGTTTGAAGACAACTTTTAAATACTATTGGGTTGTGAGCACAAAAGCCCAATAAAAAAAGGTTTTAAAAGGAAAATAATTTTACACCATAAAACAAGGCATACTATAATTCATACAATATATTCATTCTTTTTTTAGCATATTTAGTTATGAAAAATTAATATCCCTACTTATATTCCTAAATTATTATTTATTTAATTAATTATTTAAAAATATATTTACACAATTGTTTACTCATAAATATAAAAAAAATAATTAATAGGGTGTTACAAAATACACAAACATTAAAATATATTGATAAAATATATAAAAAAAATTAAGTGATAAATTTTACAAAATAATAATAATTGAGTAATAAAATATACAATTAAACTAAAATATAAGAAAGTCAAGTGATAGATTTCTAAAAAAAAGTTTAATAGGATGGTATGTTTATAAATTATAAACAATATTATTTTTAATAGAAATATTAATATTTAATAGATAATATTACATTATTATTTTAACAATTAATATTATGTCTATAACTTGATTTAATTTTAATATCTATAAAATATAATTTATTTTGTAACTTTAATTATTTCTAGTGTGGTAAATTAGTTTATTCACAAGTTTACTGGTCTACTTAGTAATAGGCAATTGCTAGTGTCCCCTTTTCTTACTTCTATACACCGTTTCTTTAATATTTTCAAGAGAAATTACACAAACTTTCCTTAAAATTTGGCAAAATTATACAAGTTTCTCCTTTATCTTTAACACCTACAAAAATGTCCCTAAATGTTCACTAATTATTACATTGTGTCCCCTCTATGATTAACGTCATTCAATATTTTGATAAGAAGGAGATATGTGCATTCATGTGACTTTTAGTAAATATTATTTCCTAAAATACCATATCCTTCAATTTTTAAAATATTGGATTTAAAAAAAAAAAAACAAGTGGTTTGTGAGAAAATTATTGATAGAAGTATATGGCTAAAGCACAAAACATACCTAAACACCAAAGTTACAAATTATATAGGACAAAAATCATAAATATAATTCTTCCCGTGAGTAAATATGCATCCCAAATTGAAAATTGCCAAAAACGTTATACTCAACTACTAATCATATCCAGTATTTACAATAAATTTTTCAGTCATAAAATTTTACAAAAAATTGAATATAAATAAAAGTTTGTTCATAAACATATATTTTAAGACATTATTTTTCACAAATTTTTTCCTAAACAATTATACTTAGAAAATTACGAGTTTTCAAAATCACATCATTAACACACTTAAAAACACTGTCATAATTTTTACAAGTTCTCAACACATTTATGAAAATGTTCTAGCCAAGATTTCACAAAGATCTAACAAAAACTTTTTACTCCCAATAAAAGCATTTATGTATGGTAATCTAAATAAAGCGATAAACAATTAGAGATTCGTACTCAACCTTGACGTTGAAAATAAAAAAGTAGATTGAATGGTATATTTCCCCAATCACACACAACCTTCCATTCAAATCCCCATAAATTCATAAATCACCATGGGTTAAGGGAAGTCCAATCCTAATAGCTTCTACCACAGGGTAACATCCCACCACCTTGTCATGGTGTCTAACATGTTCCAATTAAAGGTTTTCACATTCTTTGCTGTCATTTTGAGATTAGCAATATTGCTTCTTCATCTTTTATAGTTGTTGTTGAGGTGACACTACCTTCATGACTTCCTCTTCCTTCTCCTTCTTCGTGATGACCTTTAGAATCTCTTTCTTCTCCTTCTTGAGCACCTCCTTAAAGGCAAAGGGTTTTAGCATTCTCAAGGTTTCAAAGTTTTTATGTCCTCTGAAAATTGATAGAAAAAGTGAAAGGGTTAAATGATAAAGGCTCAATGAGAATACTATAAATAGATAAATGAATTTTTAATTTCATTAATTTTTGTTACTTAATAGTTTTGACAGAAAGGGGTAAAAGTAATGTTTAAAATCGAAGGGAGATCTGTATAATTTCATTAAACTTCAGGGGAGATTTGTATAATTTATTTTATTTTTAAAATTATCATTTTTTAAAAAATAATATGCATAATGTATTTTTAATTATTGGCATAAGTTTCAAAATTTAGTTTCTAAAATATATTAATATATTTTCAAATTAAATTTTGAAAGCATTAAAATTTTAACAATTTGGAAAACTAAATTCTATAAGTATTAAAATTTAACACTTCTGAAAAAGTGATTTTTCAATATTAAGGAAGGCAATCATGTCAACGAGGACCACAATTGCAATAAAACCTTTGGTGATTAGGTTTTCTAAAAAAATTTCTTAAAAAAAATATGCAAAGTTCATATGGTGACATAAACATCCATTTTAATGTTAAGTTGACATGACAATATAAATTAACAAGTAAAGGTAAAAGTAAAATTACAATAAAGCACAATTTAGTAAACAAAGATGAAACTTCCAACTTTATTTCATATTTAGGAAAGAAAGATTAACTTTTTTTAAACAATAAAGTTGTGCCAATTTTAATTTTCGTTACCACTACGATATTGATAGAAATTATGAGAAATATCTAATAATATTTGTTTATGTCTTAGACTATTTTAAAGTATTCTAGACTATTTTTAGTGCATTTAATTAGAATTAGGTTAAAGAGTTTATGAATTTCAAAACAAATTCAACTTAACCTAACCTAATTGCATAATAAATATATAATAAAATAATAATTATTTTTTTTATGTGACGTATGTGACAGGTTATAAATCATAAAAAAAAAAAAATTAATTTGGACAAATAAAAGCTTAAAGTTGCAAGTTTAAATTTGGACAATTCCTTTAAAGCAATAATTAAATAAATTGAATGTTTTCTCTAGAAGTTGGGTCTTATTTTTTTTTTTACAAGGTTTTTATAAGTTAAACAAATGAATAAATTTGTTAATTTAGACAACCATGTGTATGAATTGATACATTTTTCAAACAAAAAAAATTGTAACAAATACATGCTAAATTGCAAATGAATTTATTTCAAGTTTAGAAGCATCACCCCTGCCAATTTTTCTTTCTAATTTTTGGGTTTTGTGAATATAAATGTGTTTTTGAAGAGTATACACCCTCTCCGGTAATTTTCTAGTAGGGGAGAGAAAAAGTCAAAAAATTTGTAGATTCCACCAAATCTTTGATTTTTTTTTTCTTTCTTTTATTAAAAAATTATAATATTAAAGATAAGTTGGACTATACTTTTAAAAGATGTTAGTTGTTTAAAGAAAAAATATCTGTAAATAAAATTACATATCTATCCTTTAATTTAGATTATTTTATAAAGATAAATAGATTTTTCTTTCTATTTAAAAGATATTAATTATTAATTTATTCTTTATTAAAAACTAGTAGAAATAAGCTAACAAATTCCTATCTTTAGATAGAATATAGGAATATAGAATAAAGATCATCACATGAACATATACACCTCATTGTCATAAATAGTAGGAGCTGAGAAGTAAAATGTAAAATGACTTAACTGCAAGGAGAGCCACCAAGTGCATTATGCATAAAACCATTACAAAAAAAGGGACTTTTAATAAAAAAAATTTGGCATATGCTTAGGAACTTGAAACTTTGGATGGAACAAAAGGAGGAACAATGAACAATGCATGGTATTGATTACATGAAACAACAATTCATGGAAACATTAATGCCTTAGCACACATGACCCACTTCAAAATGTTGGAAACATTACCAAATTGTAAATATTTGACCCCAAAAATTTATTTGGAGATGATTTTATGGCTATAGTCACATGACATCTTCTACCCCATCATCAGTGCCATTGGTGTCATTCACAAACCCATTGATAGCATCATCGAACCCCTTAAAGAATTGGATTTTAATAATATCATTGTTAGCAATTAAGGAATACACCGTAATTATGAACTCTTCAATTTTTAACAAGAATACGAACAATTAATCAATCAACCTCAACTTAATCACACCAAGCCAAATGCACCATTTAATAATAATTATTTTTGACGAAACAATCAATTATCAAAATGTATAATAATAGTTAAATAATTTTAGTACTTGTATTACATACTTTAATTATTTTTTAGTTAAGTTTAACACTAAACTCACATGTAAAGGGGAAGATGCAACAATAAATGTTAATTTAGGAAATATATTTTTTATACGATAAATTAGGGTGAAAAGTACAATTAAATCAATAAATTAAGGAGTAAATGCTTGATTCTTAAAGTTTCAGCAAGAAAAATAATTACTAATAAAAATCATAGTATGTTATGATTAATACTTTTAGTATTGTAGTTTTTATATTTGAAAATCTTCATTAAAACGTAAATTATATAAACTTAGTTTTGGATGAAAGAAACTTATCAAATTCTTTTTAATAACATAAGAAGATAAAAGAATCCGTGCTACTTTAACAAGATAAATGTTTGTAATTTGTAAACATAAGAATATTACCAATTTTCTATGAGTTAATAATATAAGAATTCACAATTAAAAGAATTCTCACGTTTCCAATAATTTGTTGATTTTAGGGTTGAGTGTGAAAAGAGTTTAGATGAATTTATTTAATGTAAAAGTTTGTTAGATCAATTTTTTTTAATTCAAACTCGATCTCATCAAAATATGATAAATCAGAGATAAAATTGAGTCAAATTAATATATTATTGTAATATATTATTCTGAACATCGTTTATAATTAAATTGTTAAATGAAATAATAACAAAATTTAAATTGAAATATATTTATAATATATTTTAAAATAAATAATATAATTATAAATATAATATAATATAATATTATATAAAATATTATCTATTAAATAAAAATTAATAATATATGTTTTTTA
>JAMLFT010007373.1:0-14889 GCA_026544285.1 Pachyrhizus erosus
TATAAAAATTAACACACTTATCATATATAATAATTTAAAATTAAATGATAATATAAAATTTATTTATATTTTATACTATCAATATATACATTATTCACTTTTATTATAATTAAAAGATCCACCTTTAATAAATTAATATAGAATTTATATAATAAATTATTATTTTTTAACTTTTTAAAAAAATTATGTTGAAACCATTATAAAATAACAACATATTATAGAGATTTAGCATAGAGTTGACATAATAGATTTATTTTTTTACAAAAATATACTTTTTTATAGCATTTTATAATTGAACCATTATAAATATTCACCCATTATAGTGATTCTACTCTCAACATTTATAACAAATTATTACTTTGTTTTTTTCTTAAAAATAAAAAATAAAATCGTTATAAAACATTAAATTACATTTGGTGTGGGTATTAGTTGTGAGATTAAAAATTTTCAACAATTATAGTCATTTTATTTTTCAAAAAATAATTTTTTTCTTTTTAATTTTTAGTTTTAAAATAAATTTATTTTAAAAGTTTTTTATCCTGTTAAAATTAATTTAAGATTGTGTTTGTATGATGGTAGCAATAGAGGTAATGGTAGTGATGGTGATAAAAATGACACAATGATAGCAATGATTGTAACATCCCCAATTATGAACATTAGAAATAAGGTTATAATTAATAATTAAAAGTATCCTAAGCATTGTTAAGGCATAAATATGCTTGTAGTCCTTGTAATATACTCATTTTATGCTTTTAGTCCCTATAAATTTTTAAGATTTTTGTCTTTATAATATACTCATTTTATGATTTTAGTCTTTCTAAAATTACAAACTTTTAATGTTGGTCCCTCTTATATTAGAATCTATTATTTTAGTCCTTATTATTTCATAAATGTTAACTTTATTCTCTAATAGATTGTTGACACATCATCAATGAATAGTGATAAAGACTACTGTAAAATAAAAATTTACAAGGACCAAAACCATAAAAAAAATTATGGAGACTAAAACCATAAAACAAATATATTACAGGAACAAGAAACATATTTAAACCTATTATGATTATAATTGCCTTTATATTAGGATTTCACAAGGATAAGATAGCAAGACCCAAACAAGAGTGAGGAAAAAGGTGGGTTAATGCCTACAAGACCCACACACATGCACATGGTTTTAAAAGGGAAGGGAAGAAAAATAAGAGGAAAAAGGAATAACGAAAGAAGGGAAAGAGGAAAAAAGGAGTAAAGGAAAAAGAAAAGAGATAGGATAGATAGAAAATATCATCATGCCCAAAGCTTAGACATATGCTAGTCTAGAGGTGAGTGTTTTCCCTGTGTCCTCCCTTGTCCCTTAATTGTATGATTTCCACCTCATTTCCCTATTTTTCCCTTTTAAACCCTATGTTTGGAGATTTATAAGTTATGAAATTTTCATTTAGTTAAAGGATTCATTGGGTAGATTAATTTATCAAAAATGTAATAAAACTATCATAGTATGGTTTATGGTGCTTATGAGTGATTGGGTACTATGTATGACCATAAAAATGCAAATTTGCACTCCTTTTTAATTAATAGATTTCTATTTTTCACCTAGCAAATGTTATTCTCATTGAGTGAGACTTAAGTTTTTGCATCATGAAGGATTTTTACTAAGTGAGACTAGGGTTCACTTAACGAAAATCATGAGAGCCTAGATCTATTTTCCATGATACTCTCACTAATCAAAGGAATGTCTTTGTTGAGGAAAAATAATACAAAAACCAATAATTAGTTTTATTAAGCAAAAAAGTACTCAAAAAGTAAAGGTTAGCTCAATGGAGTTTTCACTAAGCGAATGACCTTCCTAGTTAAGCTAAAAGAATGTGTTATATATTCACTAAGCAAAAAACCAATTTAATTAGGTGAAAGGATCATTAAAAGGTGAAGATTGGTGCAAAGTGTATTCTTGTTGAGTGAGGATTTAAGCTTACTAAGCAAGAACCCTCTGGGATACCATATATGTTATTTTAGATTTAGTAGAAAGAGTTAAAAGTGTATATATACTTGTACACTCCCTTTTATGCTTGTTCCCTTGTATAATTGATGTTACATGTTGGTATGTACTATTGATGCCTTAAATTGTATGAGTTGAATTGTGATAATTATGTTTGTGGTTAGTGTTGGGTATGCATAAGTATAATGATGAATCTTACAAAAGGAAATGATTTAAGACACTTAAAACATAATGAGTATGCATCCTTAACAAAGGTGGGAAGTTTCTCCAAGTTTATAAAAAAAAATATGAATGGAAAGGTTTTATAAAAATATATTTTTAGAAAATATATCTCTTTAGTAGTATTAAGGTAACACCTTTTTATTTTCGGTTATGTCTAAGTCACACTCTTGGCTTAGAATGATTATGTAACTTGTAGAGAGGTTCCCTAGGTTACCCAGGTGAGACAAGTTTTTGAAAGGTTTGTGAAATGCTTCTTAAAATGGATTTCAAATGAAAAGGAAAGGTTTTACACAACTTTAAATAGGTTATGAGTAAGAAGGTGTTAAAGACCCCTTTGGCTAAATGGGGAAGAACCATTACCTCTCGATCAAAGGGTAATGATAAGATTCTTTAGTGAAGGAAGAATGTTGACAAACTACTTAGATTGAAATGGTATATAAATAAGAGGCTGAGGAATCCCTTTGATAATAGAAGATGGTTCAACCACTTGGATTGATGGTAATAAAAGGTCAAAGCAAGGGTGACACTCCTTGATGGCTAGAGCTCAACCAAGTAAAGGACAAAAGTTAAAGTAAAAAATAATTAACAAATTTAATAAAAACCATACAAAAAATGGATATGGAATCATGATGTGATTGCTTATGTATAACATGCCTCTATGTGCCCTGATTGGGGGAGAAATAATGAGATGTGTGCCTAGTTCTTAGGCTGGCCAAGTAAAGTTATGCATTAGGTGAAGATGTAGACAAAAATGTTCCACATTACCCTTAGGGTATGCAAAGGGTAGTACCTCATAATAAAGATTAATGCACACTCAAAATAGGCAAAAGACTCTTTAGATACCAAAATTAATCAAAAGATGAGTTGAATCCAATGTATTAGGGAATTGTGAGTCTTTTGAAGAGAATGAAGAAATTATGTAAGATCATACAATTTAGTAGAAATGACAATAAATGTTATTGATGTAGGAATGAGTACCAAAAAGTTGAGGGTTTAGTAAAGGCATAATAAAGGAAGTTCGCCAAAGCTAAGAAGTAAGAGTTGTGCTAAAGTTGTTAGAAAACTCATTAAGATTTATATTGCACCCTTTTAAGTTGATATGATATTTAAGGTCCTATAGGTTTTCATCTTGAGAGAAAAGTTCAAAGTGAAGCCACCTACAAAAGAATAAAAATATGCTTAGTGTTTATACACCTCTTAATGCATGGGAGTTTGGTTTAAATTTGTATATAGGCTTTTACCTTGTATGACACATAACTGCCTAGTGATATACATTAGAAACTCTATGTAATTGATGTTTATGTTTTGGTTTTTGTTTTATCTCTAATGTATTTATAATAAAAATTTCCATGTCCTAAAAATTCAAGTACAAGTTGAAGTAGCATATGCCTGGATTAATTTTTTGGTGGATTCTTTTGTCTATTATTAGGTCTAACTTTGTGAAAATCATAGAGAAGTTATTTGAGGTACTTGATTTTATTATAGAGGAGGTTGGAAAGGAAAAAGTTGTCTAAGTCATAACAAATAATTAGAATAATTATAGTTTTGTTAGTGAGAAGTTAGAGGAAAAAATATTCAAAATTTATTAGATTCCTTATGCATTACATTACATAAACTTAATGTTGAAGGACATTAGAAAGCTTTCCAATATAAAGAAGACAATTCAATAGGAAATATCTCTTGTTGACTTTATTTATATTCAAGCACTATACGAAACAAAAAGGGAGTTGATGAGGCATACAATCACCTAATTTGCAACATTTTTTCCTTCTTTGGAATGGATTCATTAAGAGAAAACAAGTTTTAGAAAGATGTTTGTTTCAAATGAGTGAAATGCAAACAAGTTGTCAAAGAAGGCAAAAAAGGCAAGAAGCAAGTAAAGTTGTATTGATGTTGAGTTTTTTTGAAAAATATGGTGTATATATGAAGTAATTTGATTGTTGATAATGAGAGAAAGTCAAAAGACTATATATACAAAGTAATGGAAAAGGAAACTATCATCACATCTTTTAATATTAATGATAGTAAATATAAGAATGTGTTTGAAATCAATAATATAAAATGAAAGCTTCATAACCTATCACAGGTGACTAACTTCTTTTTAAATTCAGAGTTCTATGACAACTCTAAAATAAAATTTGACAATGATTTTATAAAACGATTATATGGTGCATCAATAAGTTGGTAGGAAATATAAAGGTGAAGCAAAATATCATCTTAGAATTGCATACTTATAAAATTATAAGTGATATGTTTAGGAGTGATATTACCATATCAATAAAAAAAATTGTTTCACTAGATAAGAAATAAAGTAGACATAGCTTTTAAATTTCTATTCTTTAAGTCATTTACTAAGTGTTTAACATACTTCGTTTGGCTTTGTAGCTTGATGTTGGTGACTATACGACTCATCAACTCTCAATTAGCAAAAATTAACTATAAAAATCTTAAGTTTGACTTGTAATGCATCTAATTGTGAACATAATTGGAGTGTCTTTGAGAAAGTAATAAATTTTCTTTTAAAAGTTACTAATCAATTTCAAAAAGAATAAATTAAATTTTAAAAATCTTATTTGGATTTTTTTTAAAAAAAATTCTTGTTAAAATATTTAAATAAATGATTGATTTAACTATATTTTTTTAGTAAAAGGTGCTTTATGTAATTTAAGGATTAAAAAGAGGATATTACTCTTTTTCTTTTGTTACAATTTATAAAAAAACCAAATAGATTTTAGTTGGCAGTGCTAATTTCAAATTTGTCCACTAACACGACAAATAAAAAATGTCTCAATTTCAACATGAATCAAGTTTCATTGTTTTAATCCAACAAACAAGCATGCACGAAAGTACTCTCTCCTTATTTTAATTGTTGGATTTTTAGCAGATTTTTATTTTCTTTATCATTTTCAAAATATTAACTATTTTTAATTAATTATTCCTAAATTTCAATTAATTTATACATATACATTTATTATAAAATAGACAAAAAAATAAAATAAAAAACATCATAATCATTTTATAATAATCAAGAAAATATCAAACTGAATTCGAAGATAAAAGATAGATGTCTTTTTATCCGAACTCGACTCAAAATCCAATCCGATAACAGATCCTATTCTGTTTTACTTTTTTTTTTTTTTTTCATTTTCTCACATCTCATCTATTATATATATACACAAAAGTCTTCCCCTCTTTAACTATAAGTGTCAACTGTTAATTTTTTATATAAATTTTTTTTGCCTTTTTCCAAATACATCAAAGCATTCACTTGCCTTTTTCTTTAATAGATCGACTAACATATATTTTTTTCAATATTTTATTTTGAGTGTTTTATCAATGTATCATGTTAATAATATATAATAATAGTATTCTTTTGAAAAGTAACTAGTATTTTAATTATATTTTACACAAAAATAATTATTTAATTATTTAATATTACTAATACAAATATTTCATATATTAACTATTTTGATAGAAAGTGACTAAGATATTATAAAATAAATAATTAAATAACATAAAAAAATAAGGTTTAAATATAAATTTAATCCTTAAAAATTGGTGTATTTTATTTTTGATTTTTGAGAATTTTTTTATTTTAATATTTTAACAATTATTTTTAATTAGTCTATATTATCGAATAATAACATTAAATAATATTATAACAAGATTTTTAATAATTTTATAACTTATTATATTATTAAGAAATTTGACACAAATAATTAGTATAATTTTAATAAACTGTATTTTTAAACAGTTAATGACGTTAAAGTACAAAATACAATATCTAAAAACACAACTTGAGAATAAAATTACAAGTTATGTCATTATTTAAAAAAATAATAAAAATTAAAACTAAAATATTATTTAATATTAGAAACTAAAATAAAAAATAATAATTTTCAAAAGAGCAAAATTATTTTTTTTCTTACCGATCAAAATAAAAAAAAAATATTATCTTTTAGGAATCAATTTTATATTTAAGTAAAAAAAAAAAAAAAAAAGCGACAACTCGTACAAATGCAAATGTACGTAGTAGTTTCTGATTTAGAATGAATTCCATTCTGAACCGTATAAAATTGACTGATACTTTCCTTTTAGAATACGGGTAATAACAATATGCTCTTATCTCTCTTTTATCTGTTGTTATTACTAGTTTTCATGGTGTTTTATTATTCACTTTATTTGATTTAATGATGTGTATTTAACCTTATGATGATGTCAAATTATTCGTGTCTCATAATATGAAATGAGGTTGCACACACCTGATTCGGTTTGTTACACATGGATATTGAAGTGTGGCTTTTCTATAAAATTCTTGTTATATAGGGGATTTAGTTTCAGGTGAATGAATGATTCTATTTCTAGATGACCCATGTTGACTAGGACTATGACCTGGTTCATTTTTAATGTGTATTTGACTACTGAGCCAAGTGAAGCTTCTTTTCTGTGAGCCAAAAGTTTATGTTTTGGGTGGTGGAATTTAGTTGATAGAAAGAAAGCAGGTTAAGTGGGGGGAGAATTGAGAATTAGTAATGTGTATATGAAAGGTTAGGTGAGATGATATCAACATTAGTGTACTATATTCTATCATAATTTCATAGTTAAACGTGTTTGAGGTGAGGGTAGTTCTAGAATGGATGATTACCTGGTTTAAGAAATTAAAAAAAAAAAAACTGACCAGAAGGCTCATTTGGTTGGGTTTGACCAATTGAAATTTTCTGAGATCAAACCTAACCAAACCAATCAATTTTGATGTATTTTGCCTAAACCCAAACCAACTTTGGTTCACCAATATGTGAAGAAGGCGCATATTCACATGTACTCAAGGTACTTTCAAGTGGACTTAGCCATGCAGATTTTGGATGCAGTGCCTGGGTATGATACCCTTTTTTTATAATTCTGTCTTGAATGCACTTCTGGAATCTGGGTGTAGAAGAGAAGCTGCAGAAGTTTTAGGTAGGATGGTGGGATGAATGTGTAGCCTGGGATAGTTATACGATTTACACATGTCAGAGTCGTGTCATGGCTTTTCTGCTCAGATTAAAGGTGTCCAATTGCTGAAAGCTAATGTGATATTTGATGTCATTGGTAGTAGCACACTGATGGACATGTTATGGGAATGTGGTAAATTTCTAAATGCAAGAAAACATTTTGATGGCTTGCAAAATCAGAATGTGGTTCATGGACAACTATCTTGATTGCTTACTTTCAAATTGGACATTTTGATAAATGTTTAAATCTATTTAGAATGTGGAGTTGGAGGATTCTCTGCCAAATGAGTACACTTATGCAGTTCTGCTAAAATACTTGTGCAAGTTTGGCCGCACTAAGACATGGTGATCTATATTGCAGGATGTCACTGTGGAAAATACTTTAATAAATATGTATTCCAAGAGTGGAAGCATTGATTCTCCATCCAATATGTTCTTAGACATGATATATTGAGATGTAATAATTTGGAATTCAATGATAAGTGGTTACTCCCATCCAAGCTTTATTAGGGTTCCAAGACATGATGTCTGCTGGAGAAAGTCCAAATTACATGACCTTCAGTGGGGTCCTTTCTGCTCGTGCTCATTTGACTCTTTATATACAAGAAGGGTTCTACTATTTTAATCAACTAATGAAAACATTTGACATTGAACCTGGTCTGGAGCACTACCATGTATGGTTGCACAGTTAAGCAGGGCTGGTATGCTTGAAGAAGCTGAAAAGTTTATGAAGGCAAACAGGTCAACAGGGATGTTGTCTCCTGATGTACTTTGTTTAATGCATGCCATGTTCGTTAAAATTATGGTTTAGGGAAACAGATTGCAAAATATGCCAGACAGATGGACTCTTATGATGCGGGAACATATACATTGTTATCAAATATGCAATGCCAAAGAAATGAGGTGGGATGGAGTAGTGAAAATTCAAAAATGAATAGGGAATTGTATAGAAGCTGAAGTAATATGTTTTTAATCTTGTCTTTCGAAGTAATATGTTTTTAATCTCGTCTTTCGAAGTAATATGTTTTTAATCTTGTCTTTCGAAGTAATATGTTTTTAATCTTGTCTTTCGAAGTTTAAATTGTATAGCCTTTTTCATATGAATACCTTGCTTCACCATGTACCTATGGTCATTCAAGTTTATTTTATCTTCTTTCCTTATTTTTTGCATATTTTGTTCTTCTTTTGTGTTGGTCAACATAATCTTATCTTAAAAAGTTTGGATTTGGGATTGAAAACTGTTGTGAGTTGAAAATTTTAATTTTTTCATGTGAAGATATGATTCAAACTGGTTAATAATTTCTTTTAATAAATTAAACTCTTTTTATCTTTACAAATTTGGATAAAATTGCAGAGAGCATAAAACTGCATGCTTGCATATCTTTGTTTTTCTTATACTAATTCTGATGTTTGCTTTCCTTTGTCTCTGATGTAGTTGCTAATGTTCTATTGTGGAAGAGGTGGCATGTTTCCTTAGGTGTCCTTGTTGTTGCAACAGTAGCCTGGATCCTATTTGAGTGGACTAGTTTACCATTTTTAACAATTTGTTTAGATGTAATACTGATTTTGATCGTATTATTTTAAAACATTAACACTAAGATTGATATTCTTTTCTTTTCAAGAAGACAACCACCAAGTTTACCTGAGCTAGTTGTGTCAGAGGAGATGGTTATTAATGTAGCAGCTTCCTTTCAGGCAATAATCAATAATGTGCTACTTAATTATAGCTCATGACATCACTATTGGCAAGGATTTTAGAATATTTTTCAAGGTTAGTTTTGGTTCAGGAGTTAAGCTCATAGCCTCCAGGGATTGTGGCTTGGGGGAGTGTGATTTAAATAAATAGTGATTCTTTTTGTTAGTATCTTCCTTGAACCTTCTTCAGTTGTATCATTTGTTTTTCCACAGCATCTGCAAGCATGTTTTGTAATGTTAGCAAGTTTATGGTCCTCTCTTATGTTTATATTATGCCATATCAATGCAATTTTTGAGTTTAGAAATGAGATCATATATTGTGTATGACTTAATGGAAAATGAACAGATGTCCATTGTTTCTGGCTCTTGTCTGCCTTTGGTAGCTTCTTCTCCTTCTTCACACTCGCATATATTGGTATGCTTGCTTCATAAGTCTGTGTTAAAAGTAATTTGTGATGTCTTAAACTGAGATCCTTCTTTCTCATTAATGTATAGCAAATTCCGTGCTACATCATTTTAAGTATTTCACTTGAACCTTTTGCTTTTCATTTCACTGCCTTCTTCTATTCTTTCATTCCAACTCTATGCAATGTAATGCTTCTCTAACTTCCATTGCATTTGCATCGTTTCCATTTACCCAATTGGATGCTCACATGCATGTCACAAGTCCTAATTGAAACCTTCACCTATTCTGATTTGTGCTGCGAAGAGTTATTTCTTGAATAACACATGTAAATCTTTCATGTGTGTGTATGAAACTTCTGACCCTTTGTTAATGTTTTTTATTTGTTTACTTTTATTCCTCTTTGATGGTGAACAAGAACAACCTGATGATGATTACTATCCCTGCATTGTACAGTACAACAAATATGGAGATTATGGAGATAAAATGTTTTGGAGTTAGACACCACCAATTTTCAAAACATTATAGAATAGTAGATGCGGGTGTTTTCAACAGACTACCTCGTAATATATCAAAGGACAAAGAATCTTGATTTTCAAGGTTTCCCAATTCATGTTCCTTGTGAGAAAATTAATTATACCATTATTTCATTTTGTTGTTTAGAATCTTACCAGCTAGTTTTCTTAATCATTTGCTTAAATATGTTTAAAAAATTTATACAAGTTGTAATGATGACAAACGCAGGTAATGGTAATGGTAAAAATGTTAATGCCAAAATTTGTTTGTTACTTGAGATACTAGTGTATAAAAATTGTCTAGAGCTGTGTTATTTATATAGCAATTCATACAACAATTGATAAATGTTATATGTTACAAAAAGTTGCATCTTACAAGGAAAGTATTATATGAAAAAGTAAATCCTTACAGTATAAAGGAAGTAAGAGGATTACAAGGCAATGTTGTAAGAGAAAGTAAAATTATTCATAACAATTTATAAAATAATTTTTTTTTCCTTTTTTTTTTATCACATTCCATATTTCTCACTTTTGTCATTTTCTTTCTCATTGTAAAATTTGTTATACATATAACATTATTTAATACTCTATTGTCTTAGAGAGGGCTTGAATTTGGAATAAGAAGTTTGTCACAAGGTGTAATTTTCATTTTTTTTATTTCACACTCTTTAAAAAAGATTAAATATGAAATTAATTTGATTGATTTGGAAATTAATTTACATATTTAAAATTCATTATATAAGGTATTGATGAATTAATCTTAAATAATTATCCATCTTTAATTCAGAAAAAAAAATAGATTAAGCTATTTCATTAATAGTTTTGCTTTAGTAATATGGAGAAAGCTACCATAATTTATTATTCTTAGTGTTCAAGGTTAATGTCCTGTAATGTCTAGTCTTTTTCATGTTCTCTTATTTCCTTTTCCTCTCTCCTTAGTAAAATTTATTATGAGTTTATTTTTTTTGTTTTGTTTAAAAAAGTAAAACCAATGACCAATTTGCTATACTTAAAAAATTAAGGATTCAAAATTCTCCTTATGATTTATGTGTGTATGAAGACGAATTAAAATAATACATCAAAATGTCTCAACCCAAATGAAATCAAATTGTAACATGTACAGTATGTAATATACAAATAAAAATTAAATTAATTAAGATTTTATAACTTTAAGGCAAGAGTTTTAATATGTTGTGGAAGGTGTTTTGGATTGGGCTTGAAGCCTATTCCATTTGGTGGGCTACCTCAGTTCAAAAGTTAGACTAACCTAAACTGCAAGTGTTGATTGAAATCATCATCGACATGTAGGATTCCTAAAATATATTCAAGAATTATAAATCATGCATTGACTCAAGTTATCTTATCGATATTATACTAACAGTGTAATATTATTGATTCTAATGGTCTTGGGCCCTAGTCAAGGAATTCAACCAATCTCAAACCCTTATAATTTCAAAAGTCTAACAAGTAAACATTTATTACATATCTTCACTTCTTTTATGTGAAGAAAAATTTAGGTAAATTAAGTCTTGAAGTTTATTGAAGTTAGGACATGTCTCACAATTAACAAAACACTGGAAGATTAATCACCAATAAATCCTCACATTAATAGGAGATTTAAACTTGCATTCTTATAAGATATGAATTTGATTTTTACTAACTAGATTAACTTTAGTTACCATATATTTTTATTTTAATTAAGTCTCTAACAACTTGAGAGTTTGCCAATCAGTTATAGATATTAATCTATTTTCACACATTCAACCTTAAAAAAACATAATTCAATAAATATTGGACTTGAGTCCACTCAAAAGCCTAACCTAACTAGCATCCATCAAAGTATAGTTCTAATTAATGATCCATTTCAAATGCATCAATATAATCCATCTTAGACACGTAAGAAGGCTATGCTTGCAAGAGTTTGTCAAAAACTGATTTAAAGGCTCTGCCTCCTTCAATTTATACTTAATTTTCTTTATAGTTTCCTTCCATCATCAAGATATATATATAGTTCATGTTTCTCAAACTTTTTTTGAAGGTTTAGAGTAAATTACCAATGTGAAGGCAAAGCTATTGTCTTGTCACATGGTAAGTGCATTGTAATTTTCAAGTCATTGAATATTCAATCCTCATTACTCTACATCTAAACCCAAATGAGAAGCATCAAATTAATTTATTTTGTCCCCCAAGTGGGTGTCTCCAATTGGGAAGCCCACATGGTGTGCATTCTGACCTTTGTTTTAATTTTTTTGGTATGTTGTACCTTACAAATTTAATTGCAATGCACCAAAACACATTCAATGCACCTGCTAGAAAAACAATCCACTCTATTAGCCTATGCAAAAAGAATAAAAATTGCATAAACAAAACAGTAAAACATATTTTATCCTTCATTTTATTTTGATTTTTGTTTTTAATTATTCATAATTTTTAATCTTTTATAAATTGATATATTTTGTTTTTAGTTTAACGTTAATTTTAATTGTTAAATATTGATGTATTGAATATAATTTGTACTTAACAATTTTATATTTAAATTTTTATGTAATTTTAAATGGTTACAAATTTTTTGTCAGATTAAAATTATCAAAAATATTACAAAAAATAAAAACTTTGAATACCATATTTTTATAAACCACCAAAATGTTACAAAAATAAATATTTAAACACTTAAAAAATTTGTTATAGTTAAAAACTATAAAAAATTTTAAAATTTTTTTTTACACAATTTATGTTCGTTAAATCAGTACTTAACATTTAAAATTAATTATTAAAAATTAAAAATAAAATAATTTATAAAAGACTAAAAAAATTTAAAATTATGAGAAATTAAAAATAAAAATACAAATAAAAAGCTTACTTTATCCTAAACCAAAAGTGTAAATATTATTTTATATAAAATAATGTAAAAAAATTTATTCTATCAATATGTGATTCAATCATAAATTAACATATATATATATATTTATTAAATTTTATAATAATTAATTTAAAATTCTGGCCATCAATAATTTCAAATTAATTAACAGTATAATTTTTTATAATGATAATGCATAAAAATTACACTTATAAACCTCTTGTTTGAATTTGCTACTAAAATTGAAGGATGCAAATGTCCCATTACCAAAAGAGCTATCTACCATCATTGTTTATTTATTATCTGAATGGCTGCATGTGTTGTTGCAACTTGCATATGCCCTTAGTAATTACTACCACTGATGAATCAGGTGACTACTTTGGAACTCAGCATAAAGTTGAAAGCCAATCCCATTGTGTGATGATACCCATGAGTAGTATCAAGGCAAGACTTACACTGTCTCACCATTCTTAGCCAACTATAGAATTTTGAAATATTATAATGAATTTTATTTGCTTTATGTCATGTTACAGTGTTACATAGATAATAACCTTTGTTTTGTTCAAATTATAAGTCGGTATATTTTTTAAATTTTTTTCTAACAGGATAGGTACTACCATACTAGGTAGGTATATTAATATTTTTCAGAGACTGTTTTCCAAATTTAACAAGAATTTCAATGTAGTTTATGAAAGTTTTCAAATACTACATTGTAATTTCGCTTAAGTATGAATACAAATAAGGGAATAATTGAATAATTTTTTTACAAGTTCTTATAAGAAAAGAAAAGAAAATAAAAAATAAAAAATAATTTTTTTAAAAATTAAAATTAATTTATACATAAATTAATATGTGGAAATCTTCTTATAATGTTTTTTTTAAAAGTTTATTTTTACTTTAAATGTAAACTAATTTTAGTTTATAGAAAAATTTATTTTATTTAATTATTCTTTTTATTTTTTTTTACTTATGAATACTTATAAAGAAGTTTATCTAAATAAATGTTAAGACCTGCAGCAACCAAAAGACAGAAGTGATTTGTGAAAAATATATCTAATGATAAGTCTTACAATTTAAGTATTTAAAATCAATTTCATACAAAGATGAAAAAGAAATTGAAGATGTAAATTACAGGATGTAAAATAATTTGATAAAATAAAGGAGTATTTTGGGTGTTATTTTTTATAAAGATAGTTAATTGTAAAATTATAAAACTTGTAATGTTATATGGAATTCAATGTCGAGTGATAAAAAGGAAAAAAAAAAATAACAAAAAATGAACTCAATGTAACATAAACGAAAATATTGGGTTGAATAACTCAGTTCCTTAAGGCATAGTCCGAGAAAAACTATGTCAAACAATTAAGAAAGCTTTTGACATTAATAATAAATAAATATGATTTATGACAGAAAATGATGATGTCGTTTGATTTATGCAACTGGCCTCTGGTAAAAAAACAAAACTTAATTATTTTGTATACATTATGGGACTTGTATTATTTTAAGCAAATTATATATATTTTTTAAGAGATTCGAGTATTAAATTATTTTTATGTTATACAGTTTAATTTATTTAACTTATTATTATTAAAAATATTTTTAATTAAGATATATATACTAAAGTAATTTCTAATTTATCAAAATAATATACGTGAGTTATATAATTTTTACCAAAATAATACGTTTTTATTAACTATTTATTATTTTCTTTTTGATTTAATTATAAAAATTCGGAATCACAAAATCAAGAAAAGACCTATTGCTAAATCATTTAAAAAATTAAAAACATATTTAACTCATAAAAATTATATATGAAATATAACAAACAAGGAAGAACATTTTATTTAATGAAAACAAGTAAAAAAACTTACACTCAATTTATAGGAGATAAACAATTTATCTAAAATTACATTAACATCTAAATTATTATGGTAAAATTATATTTTTAATTCATTATTATGATAGTTTTGATGTAAATATTTTTTTCTATGAAGCATGAAAAATAAATTAATTAGACTTAACTCATACGATAAACATTTTTTCTTAAATTATCTTAAAATTTGAATACTTGAAAGAAATTATATTGAAATATAATTTTACAACTTTTAATTGTTATTAAAATAATTTTAATATAAATTTATTTTTCTTTTTTACTATACTTTGACTTAACTAATTTAATGAATATTTTCTTTTATCAAAACAAATTTTAATTCTTT